>APFE030198191.1:33291-122018 GCA_000404065.3 Pinus taeda | reverse complement strand
TTTGAAGAGATGCTTCAGAACCTTTATTGGCTACAAGAGAATCTTCCTCAGAAATGCTTTGTTTTTGAACATCTATGGAAGGTTTATCCAGAACTCTACCTGATCTAAGTTGTACATTATTAAGAGGAGTGATCATATAGGCAGGAAATTGAAATTGTAGACCTTCCATCATGAAAGCATTTTGAGGATTTTTATTATTGGGGTTCGGCAATGGTTGAGAAGGAAGTTGATTTGATTTTTGTTGAAGCAAGAGTTGAGAATTTGAATTTTGTTGAGAGGATTGTTGTTGTTGTGGAAATGGCAATGATAATTGAGGATTTTGATTTGGAAATTGTGGGACTTGCTGATTTTGAAAAGATGGAGGATATTGGTAAAATTGAGCAAATATCCCGTAAGGATTCTGCATACCTTGCATCCATGCTTGAAAAGCATTTTGAGGCTGGGACCAAGGTTGTTGCCAAGGATTCCAATTTGGTGGAGGTTGAAAATTCATAGGGTTGTTAAACCCTTGATTTTGTTGCCCCTGCCAAGGTTTCCTTGCAACAAAACAGAGAGATTCAATGGTACTTGGATCTTCCTGAAAGACCACTTTGAGACCAGGGATTGAAGGAAAATCCTTGGTTTCATGAATCTCTGAGCAGATCACACATGTCTCTACAACCTTTGCATCCAAGGGACACTCCCTTAGAGCATGTTTCTTTCTACATTTTGAGCAAAAGATAGCTAAAGCTTCAGATTCTGCTTGTTGTTTATTATGGATCTTAAGAGTGTCTAATTTCTCACTTAGACTCCCTAAGATATCAGTTTTGAATTCATCAAGCATATTGCCTATCTCAGCCCTACTTACCGATCCGGTTGCAGATTTGTTTGCTCTGAGGAGAGAAGGATCTCTAGGCCCTTTTTGAGTTTTATTCTTCCCCCGTGAAAGATGAACACATAGCTCTGCTATATCATGAAGTGGAAGTTGAGATATGTCTCCTTTTCCCATCATGTTCAAAATATCTATCCATTCATCTCTAATGGCTTTTAATAGAAGGGCTTTTAAGGTTTCCTCATCCAAGTTACTCATTTCTACTCTTTTCAGATTATATTGAAATCTTTCAAGTAAATCCTCCAAATTTTCATCTTCTTTTTGTACCATCTTGAATACCTCATCCTTGTGATTGGTGGGCATACAATAATCCAGATACCTATCCAAAAAGGTTTGTTTCATATCATTCCAAGATCTAATGGATTGAGTGAGTAATCCCATGAACCATTTCAATGCTGCCCCTTTCAATGTTGAAGGGAACAGTTTGAGTTTTTGAGCGTCTTCCATATAATCATAAGTTCGACATACGACCTCAAACTCAAATAGAAATGCCTCATGGTCCTCATTTCTTGACCCAGCCTCAGGGTCCTCATTTCTTGACCCATGAAAGTTTGGGAGGATGGATGGCGAAATGTTTTTCATTGTGGCTCGGGAGTCATCATCATCGACTATGGGAAATCCAAATGAATCATCTCCATTCCTATTTCCTCCATTGTTACCTCTACCTCCTCCATTATTTCCTCCTCCACCTCTACCTCTACCTCTACCTCCTCCAAGTCCAGTTTCCCTTTCTTCTGCCATGGTAGTTTCTTTAGAGACCTCAAAGTTCTCTGGTTCCTCTACTAAGGGTGAATGAGGAAGAATTTCTCCTTCTTCTTCAGGTGATTCTATTTCTTCAATTACAATCTGTCCCCTTGTGGAAGAAAAGAAAGAATCTCCTTCGGATTCAATAGGTGGTATGGGAGAGTCTGCTACTGCCTCTTGGATTCCAGGAATCCTAGAGCTAGGAGTATGAGTTGGAGATGATGAAGGTGTCTCTTGCCTATTTCTTGAAGTGGATGGAGTTGTGAAAATCGAACTTCTAGCTCCAGCTAAAAACCTTCCCCTAGAATCTCTTGCTCTATGCATATCATTTTTATTTTTTCTTCAAGTTAAGGTAATAATTCTTTTTCTGATCTTCCAGATCACTCTAGGTGCAAGAAGAGAGCATACTCAAGGAACTATTAAACCAATAACTTTCTCTTTTCTGATCCTCCAGATCACTCTAAGTGCAAGAGGAGAGCATACTTTGAGAGGTTATTAATTTTCTTTTCTTGAAGATTTCTTGTTTTTATCTTTTTTTTTTTAGAATTGGCTACCCAATTTCCACTTCCCCGGCAACGGTGCCAAAAATGTTTGGTCAATTTAGTGTTGTCTAAATTGTTATCATAAATTGTCAACCCGGGGCTCGTAAGCTGATGAAGCGAAGTGTACAATATATACTTAAGTAGCCTTTCCTAGTTCTTTTTGTCGTTTTTAGTTTATGTCTAAATTATCTTCCTAATATGATGTGATGAAGTTATAAACAAGTGAGTGAATGTGTGTGTATATGATGATTTCTAAATGCTTCTTGAATTTTAAAGAGAAAACTTGAACAATGACTTGCAATAAAATTAAAGCATCAAATGAAAGCAAAGCATTAAACAAAATACTAATGGCACTAGTCTAATACCTTTACTGCTGATAGAAATGAAAATGATATTTACATTAACTCTGCTGAAAGCAAAAACACTACTCTAGCAATCCAAAAATTAAGTGACAAATCACACTACTTAATTCTCCCTTAACATTCTGCCTTTAGCTAAATTGATCATGTGAAAAATAAGAGTTAGGAATGAATTAGCAATATGAGTCTAAAACTAAATAAATCAAGTTGCAGTTAGATAATGTTTTGGTCCCATAAACGTTAGTGAGTTATGATAAACAAAACCATTAAGAGATTAGCAACTTGACAAAACTTGATAAAGTAAACCAAGTAAAGAAACTAACTAAGCAAGGAACTAAAGAAAATCAAAGCAAAAAGTCAGCAGTTGAGATAAGACAACTTCAGATGCCACTAATGTTGAGAAGAATTAAAAGCACACTGTCCCGGGCTCCTAATCAAAGCTGTAAAAACACACTGATCATTCATGAAGAGTACAGAAATGTAAAGCAGCATAATTCAAAACTGTACATTAATATACATGATCAAATAAAGAAAAAGAAATGCAGGAAATTAAATTCAAAGGCTACTGTACAATGGTTGTAGCAGACAGGGGCCCTCCATCCACTTCAACCAATTAAAAGATCAGCTACGCAGATAGAAACATAACTGTCTTCTTGGAATTAAATCAACTCATAATAATACACAGTGGGAAGCGTAAAAACGCTTTATAAAAAGGTCTTCAAAACAAAGTTTATAGTAGCAAAATATTAACTATCCCAGACTAACTATTCAACGTGTAGAAACGCTTTATTTATAGCAAGAACATCAACTGTCCTGTGTGTAAACTAAGCTAACTAACAGCTAGGAAAAAGACACGTTCAGCAGCACCGTGCACGGATCTAGGGAACAGTCATCATGGTTTAATAAATTCGGTGTTGGATTCTTGTCCCCTGCAGTCTTCGTGGCTAAAGGAGAAGCCAGCTGTGACTTACGTGCTCCAACCGAACACGCAGAGCCGTGCCACCATTTGCAACCTTGCCGTTTGACCAAAGCTACCTCTGCGTTGACCAGGGGTGTAGACGGCCAGTTTGGCTGAGCTGATAGCACACGTACCATGTACACAGTCATACAAACTTGCCCATGTGGCTCTTTTCTCTGGAAGACACATGGATAATATCAAACAAGAAAATGGCTGCAGAATCTGGGATCGGCTGTGGAAACCTATAACAGCTGCGGAATTGTAGCACTTTGAACCACAAATCTAAACCAACAGTCAACCATTAGCACAATTAGCAAATCATGTTAAAAAGTCCTATAATGCAATGAATTGAACAAGTTAATGAAGGAAATGATGAGAAAAGAAGGAAATGAGTAGGAAAAGGCTGTTGGGAGGATGGGTAAATGAGTGCAGGTTTGAGACCCAACAATTATTCTCTTAGAAAATCTTTTTGCATACCTTGCTTCTACTCAGGGGGAGCATGGACTCGATCATGGGAGCTAAATCAACACCATTCAACATATTAGAGAATTCATCATGTACTCAGGGGGAGCATGACCCTTTTCCCTTGATGTCAAAGGGGGAGAGTGACTTGGTGTTGCCATCAAGTCCAAAGGGGGAGATTGTTGGAATTATGATACAGGTGTTATCCTTGATGGCAACTCTCTTAGATGACAGATCATAGTAAACCAGGTTAACAACACAGAGTTATAGATCAGCCTACATAGAATGAATAAAGAGAGGTGTACATAGGTTCACCATTGACCTCACTCAGATGAAAGATCACAGTACAACAGGTTAACAACATAGAGTTACAGATAAGATTACATAGAATGAAGAAAGAGAGGTTTATGCAGGTTCATTGTATACAAGTCACATATACATACACACACACTTCCACAAAAGGAAAAGTGTGTATACCTTGGAAAACTAAGTTTTTGGTCCATGGTATTTTGATCCATGGTATCGGTCCAAGGTATTTGGTCTGAGGTATTGACCGTAAGTATTTGGTCCATGGTATTGGTTCTGGTCCATGGTATTGAGAAAGGCCTGCAAACTATAAAAGGAGGAGAAGATCATTAGGCTAAGGTGTGCAAGTATCAAATATATGATGAAGTGTGAGATCCAGTATGTAGGTTATTGGGTTATGGTGCATCACTGGATCTGAACCAAGGATGAACCTTAGTGTTTGATGGAGGACAAGATCTAATGATGTATCGGGATCTTAAGGCTTGAAATGAATTATCTCTATGTGGTTTGATCATGTATCTAAATAACTGACGCATGTTGTAATCTGTAAATGTGATGATCTTGGTATGACTGAAGTCTAGAATAGTTGTAATGTTTAAATCATCATTTACAGATCTGTACACAGGTTCACTTTAGAAAATGAGCATAAACATGCTGGTTCTACATATCAAAGCAACATATACATCATAAATTTGATTTACAGATCTATACGCTGGTTCACTTTGGTAAAAGCGTGTACACACACAGGTTTGACACATGGAAGTAGCGTATACATTATAAAGTATGTTTCAATTGTTTCTGTTTGCTCTTGCAGAGTTTTGGGTTCTAGTTTGGGTTCTGGTGATTGGTGACAGTATTCTGAATGATCAAATTGATGGGTTGTCAAAGTGATTGATTGATTCGGTTGTGGTTGGTTCAAAAGGTGATTGGTTATTTGGTGATTGAATCTCACTTATGATGTTGATGGATCCAGTTTGAAAATTTATGAAACGTGGTCCCTATAGGAAGAAAGAAGGTCATAGCCTTCTGTAGGTTGGCACCTACGTACTAGTAAACATATCGGCTAGCACAAGAGCTAGGGGGTTGTATCTCCCTTCTAGTAGTAGCTGGAAAACAAGAGAAGGTTGCAGCCCATTACAGGTAAAATCCTGCGTACTGGTATAAGTCTGCACTAGTACAAATTGTAAACAAAATTTTGTTATTATTAAAAGAAGGCAGAGACGAGAGCAACAGGTGATTTTCACCCACATTGGGTTTCCACCTTATATCTTGGTGTTCATGTGTGTTTCTTATGTGTGATGCTTTATTCTAATTTTAATGCACTATCTAATGAATTCCTAATATACTAGTTAAAGTTCAATGCATGATAATTTGGGTAAATTAAAAGATCTCTGCATATACGCTGGTTGCCTTAAGTACAGTTGTGTATACATGTTAATTCACTTAGCTAAAGTAGCGTACACAAATCAGATTTTGAAAATTGAATTATTGATCTGATAATACTGATTCGACCCCCCCGCCCGCGCCCCCACACATATAATGATTATGATCAAGGGAGTTGACTCTTTGATTTATTTCCTATGCATGTCTTCATTCTTGATCACACCTTGACTGTTGCTTATGTTGTGTGTCTGCAAGCGCATTTATGATGATCATGGTGGAACTTTGTGGTCACTTGCCTATTAGTCTTGGACCATAACCATTGTTTCTTTCAGTTTCCTTAAATATAGTATAATTTATTTTCAGGTCGTCAACTATTGGAGCCATTCTGAGGCTCTAACTGATGTTTTTATCTGAAATTAGGAAAATGTGAGTCTTTGACTAACTTTTTTGGTTCAAATTTATATTCCTCGGATATATATTTCTAACTAGGTATCACATGCATCAAACGGAGATTTTATACCAAAGTTACGACCCCAAGAAGTTGGTTTACCAATTTAACCTAGTCGGGCCCATAGTTTTGGCGCTTCAACTCCTATGGTTAGGTTTTTGGTTGTTTATGGTTTTTCATTGTTTCTCAATAATAAAGAGGCCTTCGAGCTTCATTATAACACAGTTCAGAGGCATGTATCTGACACATCCCTTCTTAGAGATAAGCTACCATCGCTTGAGCTAGTCTATTTCTATTTTGTATTTAAGTATATTTCAATTCTTTGATATTAATGAAATGAAGTTTTATTTCTGTTGCATCTTTGTGTTTATGTTTATAGATGTATTTTGTTGCATTCCTACATAAGTCTAGATCATCTGATGTCCAAGTTGTTTCTGCTAGCAGAAATTCTTCCTAAGGATGATGTGTCTCGACATAGTTGTAGACAAGGCTCCATCATGCCTTCTGGGGGTGCGAGAAAAAATACCAGTGATTTCTAATGTGACTGCACAAGTTGCTACAGGAGGACTTTTATTCCTATAGGAGTCTTTTGGTCCTTTCTTGAAGTCTTCATTTTGAATGATGGTGTTGAGGGAGATTATGACAAACCATGAGGATAGGGTTAGAGTCAGGGTTGAGTAGTGCGGACATTGTAGAAATAGAAAATGGTGGCTTATGTGTTTTTTTAGAGGTAGGAAAAAGTGGAAATTTTGAGCAATTTTTTGGTGAAATGGAGTGTATGTGTGATGGATGGATGATGAGAAAATCATTAGAGGATCCTCCTTAACATTTCCTAGAGGCATCATGGTATTTTGGGATGTTCTCCTCATTGGATCCCTATCCTTTAGTTTCACAGGCTCCTCCTGTACATTACAAGACCTCACGTAGTAATACAAGTCCTTCCTAGAACATCAGAGTGAGGAGGTGAAATTCGAATTTCTTATTGATTAGATGGTGGAGAGAGTTGGTTATATGAGTGGATAGGATGGAGATGAGGTGTATGGAGGGAAGGATGGATGAGAGATTGTAGATTTTTTCCTATAGTCATGAGATTGGTCATTGTATACAATCCTACAAAACAAGATAAATGTTAGCAGGCATGGTGTAAGCTTCTTCCTTATGTTCTTCTTTTCCTCTTTTTTCTTGGTTATTTTTTCTTTTTTCCTTTTTACTGAGACAAGCATGTTACCTATGTCGAGTTTTTCAACCTACATGCTTGCCCTATATGCCTCAAAGGAGGTTTTCTCCTAGGGATATTTATTTCTCTTCTCTTTTTTTCTCCTAGGCTATCTCGGAGAGGTTTTCAACTCTAGAATTCACCTCATATGCCTCATAGAGGTTTGCATCGACAACTTCTTCTTTTTTTCAAATTTGTAGGAATGTTGTGGAGTAAAAGCTATGAAACTCCTGATCATATTTAATTCTTTGTTAACTGAACTGATAAATTCTTCCTTGGACAAAGGTATTCTATATACCTTGAACCTACCATTTACAAGCTATGGAATTTCTTCCTCATCAATGGGTCTACTATGGACAAACCCATTTTCATGACACTTTTCTACTAGGTATGGACCCAACCATCTTGTCATTATCATCCCTTTGAAATATTTAAACCTATAATTATATAGTAGTGCCCAAACTCCTTCTTGAAAAGTATTTTCCTTTATATTCTTGTCATGCCAGACCTTCCTTTGCAGTTGTATGACTTCAGTGTGTAGAAGAGGTTATATTTTGAATTCATCTAAGCCATTAAGTTGGAGCAGCCTTGCTTGATGTGTTGTAGTGAATTCAAAGTCGAAATGAGTTTCCATACTCAAATTTTTATATTCAAACTTAATAGAAACACATTTTTCCCATAAACCAAGTCATTTGGAGTGAACCTAGTGATGGTTTTCCAAGTGGTGTTGTATGCCCAAGTGGCTTCCACTAGTATTTCTACCCAATTTTTCCTACTGTTGCTAACAACCTTGGTGAGGATAATCTCCAATGTTATGTTTGTGACCTTTACTTGCCTATTTTCTTGATGGTGATAGAAAGTGGATGTCTTCTACTTTATATATTGTTTCCTCATGATATCTTCAATCATATTTGATGTGAACTATGTTCCTTGATATGTTACTAGCTCCCTTCGATACCCAAACTTGTATAATATATTTTCTATTAAAAATTCATCCACTTTATGCTCATCTGTTGCTTTGACTACCTTTGTCTCAGCCCACTTTTTGAAGTAACCAGTGCACACAATGATGTACCTCTTCTGTCCTAATAGTGGATCGATTGGCCTAATGAAATTCATTCCCCATTTGTCAAATGGCTCTAAGCCCACTTGAGGTTGGTCGGGAATTCCATCCATAGATGTTGGTTTTACCATCCTCTAGCACTCATCACACGTAGTGGTGTATCTCCTTACATCTTGATGTAAAGTGAGCCAATACTAACTAGCATGTAAAACCTTAAAGATTTCCCTTTTAGTAGAAAAATTACCCCCATAAGGTCCATGATGACATGATGAGAGGATTCCAAATAAATCCTCTTCTCTTACACATCTCCTTAAGATATGATTTTGTCCCAATCTGAAAACATTTCTCCCAATCCAAGTGAAAGGGGAGTTTTTCCTTCCACTATTTCTTTCCTCTTTAGATGATAGATTAAGAGGCAACCTCCTAGCATCCAAGTCATTGTCTATGTCGGAAAATCAAGGATATATCATCAATATGGAAAATAGGTGTTCATCTAGAGTTGATCATCCATCATCTCCTCATTACCTGTAGGCAAGGTTAACCTGGAACAACAATCTGCAACCACATTTTATTTCCCTGGTTTGTCAATAATAGTCAAATTAAATTGTTGTAATAATAACAACAATCTAATTATCCTGGCATTGGCATCATGCTTATTCATCAAATATTTAATGACAACATTATCAATATGAATAAAATCTTGATGCCCAGTGATATAATGCCTAAATTTTATAAAGAATGTACTACATCAAAGAATTCTTTTTCCCTTATCTTGTGATTCAACTTAGCTTTAGAAAATTTATTACTAATGAAATATATAGAATAAAGAAAATTATATTCTACTTGTCATAAGGCTACCCCCATAGCTTTATCTTATGCATCAATATGGATATGGAAAGGAAATGGCCAGTTGGGACCCCTAAGGATGGGTCACGGGGCCTCCACTGGGGGAACAATGCCATATCATGTGGGTTCATATTGGGGGATATATATTGTGGAAAAAGTGGCATAATATATTGGGGGATATATAGGGGGTAAAGGGTTTCTATATTGGAAGGTATAAAAAGTGGAGTTCAAAGTTAATGAAAAATATAAAGTGGTATAAAAAATGTTAATGATAAAATGAATACCTAAAATATATAGTGGAAGTAGGGGTTTTTTAAATTGGGAAGGTGTATTGGGTTCATATGGGTAGGGGGTTAAATAATGTGATTTTTAGGGGTATTTTCCAATATGTAGTCTCTGAGTATGTTTGCTTGCTTTAGTGGATGAATCTGATCTGCTCAGGTGCTGTGCTATCCTCTCAGGCAGTTGGAGTGCTCGTACCAGTAGAGTTCCATAACTGATAAATGATGTTATAGGGTCATGCTCTATCCTTTTCTCCCTTGGCCATATTGGTTATTAAACATGGTTGTTGGGGGAATGACTGCGACTAGTACTGGCAAAGCTAATCATTTTCCCCTTCGGGCAATAGAATGGTTTGAAGACATGGGGTGCATGGGAAAATAGATGGTTGGGATGAGAGGAAAGGATAACCGTCAGATTAGGAAAATGAACGGCGGAGATGACTCGAGAGAGGCAATTGGCCGAGGTAAGAGCAGGGTGAATTAGGGCCATTAGATCTCTCGTGGATAGATCGAATGGTGATCGAGCAACGGAGTTTTGCGGGCATTAGTGGGTGGGAACGATTTAGTTGGGCAGTAATGGTATTGATCGCACCGCTTTTGGATGTTAAGCAGTAAAAGGACGGGGTCACGCGATTCCACTCAGTGGTTGACACGTAGTGGTAGATGAGAGAGAAAAACCACTCTCATCACGTGCTAACGTTCAATCAATTTTCTAGCATGATAAGGGCTAAGGATGTCAAATCCTAACGGAGATGATATGACAGTGGGGATTTATAGAGTAGGTTGTCTTTATCGAGTGTGATGGGAGTCGTTGGATTGGCGAGGTGATCAATGATAGAGATTAAGCGTGGGGTTTATGAGAGCGCGCAGACATGTGGGATGGTTTTATGGTGGATTTAGGCTTTTGCGATCGGGGCTAAGGCCAAAGGGGGTCAATCTGTCTGGTTTTAGAAGAAAAATTTGAAAACAGAGGTGATGGAGGGAAAGTGGGATGGAAAGAAAAGGGAAAATGACCCATGAGGGGTCCCTTTGAAGACATCATAGCATAGACGAGATTCTCCTATGACCTTGGAAAATTAGCGTTGCATAGCAGAGCTAACACTGGCTCCTTCTGGGGATGAGATACTCCCTCTGAGGTCTCAAGAACCATAGACCACTACCTTCTACATAAAAACAAGTACATTACCTAGTATTCCATTGGGCATGGAGTCTAATTAAGTCTACACTAAAACTCGATAAAAACAACATATTTACGACAATAAGGCCCAAAGTACTTAAACAACATAAAATTTTAGAAACCGCCCATTAAATAGGCCATAAAAAATTATCTTTCCTTCCATACTTTGTAGCATGAAGGTGTTTTTCCCATGGATTTGAGTGATGACAAAAGGTCAAGTCCACAGAGCATCGAACTTCCCATCATTTCCTTTCTTTTCTTTTAGTGCATCCCATTTAAGAACCAAGTTTCCAACTTGAAAATTGTCTATCATTTCCTTTCTATCAAAGGCTTCCTTGATCCTCTTTTGATGTGTTGCAGACTTTTTGACCAACTGATCTCTGATTTGATGTACTTCTGCCAAGTCACTGATCCTTTTTGCCATGTCATTTTCCTCATTCTGCTCTTCTTCCAAGAACTTAGCCACAGGGAGAGTTAACTGGATTGGGAATATAGCTTTAGTGCCATATACCAACTTGAATGGGGAGTTCCCTGTGGATTTCTTGGTGGTCACCCTGTCAGCCCACAATGCATACTTCAACTTGGAATCTCAATTCCTTGTATTGTCTTCTAGCAGCTTCTTGATTATCATTATCAAGCTCTTGTTGGATGATTCTACTAGGCCATTATCTTGAGGGTAATATGAGGTGGAATGAACTAGATTAATGCCCATTGAATCACACATGTCCACCAACTCTTTTGCCCTGAAGGCTACTGCATTGTTTGTAACTAGTTTGTGTGGACAACCAAACCTGGTGAAAAAGTTTTCTGCTAAGAACTTCATGACCACATGATGATCATCTTTCCTAGTAGGGATGGCCTCAATATATTTAGTGAAGTAGTCAGTGGCTACTAAGATCCATCTGTGTTGGCCACTGGAATGTGGATTAATTTCTCCTATGAAATCCAAACCCCACTTCTAAAAACCACCACTGGCATGTATTGGTTTCAAGGGTAGGTACTTCAACTGCTGTTTTCCTTCAAACCTCTGGCACCTGTCACAAGATTTAACAAATGAAAATACATCAAAAAACAAAGAGGGCCAATAATACCCAACTCTAATAATCTTGTGGGCTGTGGTTTTCCAATAGTGATGTCCTCCACATATGCTGGAATGGAACTAATGCATGACCTCCATGGATTGTTCTTTGTCCAAACACCTCAAAAGGATTCCAGATGGGTCCCTCCAGTACAACAAGTTTTTATGGATGCAATACTTCACTTCTTTGAACTTGATAGTTCTGGCTTGGCTTGGGCTTACGCTTGGAGGAATTTCTAGATTTTGCAAAAATTGAGCTATTGCAAAATACCATTCACTAGAAACTAGATTTTCAGCCAATGACTAGTTCTGCCCTGGTTAAACTATTTCCTCCCCTGTCTATCTGTCATCTGATTTTGTGCTTATCAAATTCACGTTGAGCATCCTACAATTTCTTCAGCCATTATCTTGGCAAGGCCCTGCCCTCTGACAAGCTTGGTGGGCTTCAATTCTATATTGAATTTAATAAGCTTTGCAATCCATTTAGCCCTTCTTCCATCAACATCTGGCTGCATTAGGACATCTTTTATGAAGCAAAGGGCACATATGCAACTACCTTGGATTGAAAAATGTATATTCTGAAAACCTTTAAAGATTTGGTAAGAGCATGCCTATTTTTCAAAAATATCATACATTAGCTCAACGTCCCTTAATGTTTTGTTGAAGAATGCCATTGGATTTTCTGAACCCTCATCATCTTTCTGCAATAAGACTGTTGCAAGGGTGTCACCTAAGGCAAAGGAGAAGATATGGAACTCCTTGCTATAGTCTGTGCTGATTAAAGTGGGAGCTTCCATAATAGCCCTTTTGATGGTTTCGAAAGGTCTTCTCGCTGCATTAGTCCATTTGATCTCTGATCCCTTTTTCAGCATGGAGGTGATGTGTTTTACCAATTCTGCAAAATTAGGAATAAAACTCCTTACAAAATATATTCTGCCCAGAAAGGATTGGATGTCCATTTCTGATCTTGGAACAGACAAGTTCTATATTGCTTTCACTCTTTTTGGGTCAATTTTGACACCTGCAATAGAAACAATGTGTCCTAACAGCATGCCCTCCTCTAAAGCAAAGTATGACTTTTTGGGATTTACTGATATCGCAAATCTCCTGCACTTCAAAAACACTTTCTTGAAATGCTGCAAATGATTTTGATGGCTGGTGGAGTATACTATTATATCATCTAGGTAGACAAGGACAAACTTATCCTTCTCTCGTACAAATGCTATATCCATAGCTCTCTAAAAGGTGGCTCCAACATTCATCAGCCCAAAAGGCATCTTGGAATACATAAAAGTGCCCTAGGGAGTGGTGATGTAGTCTTTTCTTGATCATATGGATGCACAACAACTTGATTATACCTTGAAAACCTATCCAGGAAAGACATCACTTTGGTTCTTGAGACTTTTTGAAGCAAATTCTCCATCTTGGGCAGGGGATAGCTGTCCCTTTTGGGACACTTGTTCAAGTTCCTGAAATCAATGCACAACCTAGTTTCTCCACTTTTCTTCCTCACCACTACCAAGTTGGCTAACCACATTGAATACCTCAGAGGGGCTATGATTTTGGTAGTGAACAACTTCTTGATTTCTTTTTCAATCAGAGGAAGGAGCAGCGAATTTATGGGTCTCAGCTTCTGTTTGAAAGGGATGGTGTCTTTCTCTAATAGGATCTTATGCTAGATGATATTTTTGTCATAAGTTGTAAGGTCACTGTATTCCCAGGCAAAGACATCAACAAATTGTTTCATTAAGCTGTAGTACTCAGAACTTTGGACAACAAAAAAATGGGTGGACAGATTTATATACTTTGGATGATCTGAACTCCCTATGTTATGCCTATGGACTATAGATTGGTCTTCTTTTCGGGCAGTCTTATGAGGCACATCATTATGGTCAAACAACTTCTCTAGAGGTACTAGCCCTTTAGGTATATGATTGCTAGGTAGCTGAACAATGCTATCACATCCAATTCTATTCTTTAGTTGGGGCTGGGGACTTTCTTCCAAGGTTTCATTCTCTTGATTAATTTGCATTTCAAAGAATTCATCAATGACTTGCAGAAACCTATTTACTTCATCATCATCCTCAAAGACTTTCCAGTGTTGGACATTATCAGGAAAGGATGGTCTATATTTGATTTTTACTTCATAAACCAGTTTAGTATACAGGGGAGGGATGAACATACTAGCAGACACAACAAGGGAATCGACAAGCTAATTTTTGACTGTAGGGATATATGAGATAAAAAAAACTATGAAAATAATCTTTGAGTCTACATACCTCATCTCTGTATGCTTTCAGCCTTGGGTGCCTTGCTTGGAATGTTTTGTTCACTTGCTAAATGATGAGATCAGCATCTCCAAACACCTTTATGTCTCTGATTCCTCTGTCTTTGGCAGCATTGAATCCCAATTTAGAGCCTCATACTCTGCTATATTGTTGATGACCTGAAAAGTCAGCTTGAAAGACAGATGTGTGCTTTCTTGTTTTGGAGACACTAGCACTACTCTTTCTCCTGCAGTTTCCATTGAACAAGCTCCATCAAAGAACATATCCCAAGCTTGTGTGCCTTCAACTTCCATGGCCTGCCCTACTGTTTTCTTAAGATGCACTGTGGCCTTATGGGATTCTTTAATTTGGAGAATACATGCCCCAAATTCAGTGTCCACAATGTAAATGGGATGATTAGTGGGATTCTTCTCATCACTGATGATATAGGTCACCTAGGCTTCCTTGTATAGTTATTTGCTTTCTCTTCCTAAAACTGGGACAGTGGCCTAAGATAATTCATTTTGTAATGTCCCACCCAATCTCTTAATCCACCCTCTCGAAAGTAGCATACCAAACTTAGGGGGGACATCTACTACCACAATATCCATCATCATGCTCTTCATGGGCAATTGAGTTAAGGTGATGGCTAAATCTTTGATCAACCCCAGACATTTCACCTTCCGTGAATCAAAGGAGAATAAATCATGATAAGGTCTGTTAATGTCAAGGCCTAACTCTTCTATGACAGCTTTGGGCATCAGATTATGACTGGCACCAGTGTCCAGTAGACAATTGTGGAGAATTTTGTCATGAATGGTCAAGGAGACATAAAATGATGGAGAATTTTCATCAGCAGGTTCATTTATTGGGCTAAGCACAATCGTAGGTTTATAATCTTGTAAATTTACATAGTTAGTTGAGGTGTGTGTGGCCTTCAGCTCAAGGGCATCAAGGATAGGCTTTCTAAAGACCTCACTCTTTTCTAGTTCTATCATAGGTACATATATTTTCAACTTCTGGACTTCTGATTCAAAATTGAAAGGGGAAGGGGACTTGTCAAAACCTCTTACCTCTTTGGCTGGAACCTTGAGGATGATGGGATCAACTGTTGGTCTTTCTATTTGCTGACTTGCTCCTCGGTGCGGACAATAGCTCTTTGGGCAGGATTCTCTTTGACATTACTTGCTCTTGACCTCAAGTTATATCTTTTTTGGTCTTCAGTATGTAGAACAACTTCTCTGTCCCACTCTTGGCTGGTCTGGCCCCTAAGTAATGATTCTTCATATGCAGCCAATGTCAAAAAGGTAGCACTGCCCTTGTCTTCCATGCAGTGAATCTCATCCTCTTCATCAAACAATTCTTCCTCCATGACTACGTTCTGGAAAGGAGTCTTAACTCTTTGTTCTTCATTGGCCTCTTTGCCCCTCTAAATGCTCTTTAATTGATCATTTTCTCTTCAAAATGGATTTGTATTTCTAGGAGCAAATGTATTAGGAAGCCTTGCTTTCCCAGCCTTCTACTCAACCTTCAGCTTGGATATTTCAGCAACCAATGACTCTATCATTTTAGTTATTTTACGTATTTTGGGCTTTGAAGATGAAGCAGAGGGAGAAGAAGCCTCACCTCTCTTCCTTCTTCTATTAGTATGGCCCTTTAGCTTCTTTGTAGCCATGATATTGGATTCCACCTCTAAGGCTGCATCTTGCATTTCAGTGAGAGTAGCACATCTTCTTTCTCTTAATAGCAGGCAAAAATCAAAATCAAAAGCATTGACATAGGTTAACTTGGTAGAGGTAGGGGTAGGCTTTACCTCGGCTGGTATCTTGCTATACATACGATTGAATCTTTTATTAAACAAACAACGATTCCCCATTTTCCCTCTTGAGATTGCCAAACTTAGTATGGTAATATAGCAAATCTTTCTTATCTCCCCAATGCTTTAAAAACACATCATCTAACGTTTCAATGTCTACTATAGACCTAGGGGTTATCTCTCTGAACCACTTTCTAGCCTCTCCATCAAGGCTTTGGAAAAATACTCTCATCCACACATCATCGTCACTGATATCTAGGTTATCAGCATAGCTATAGAAAGACTCAAGGTGTTCTTCAGCTGTTACTCCCTCTGTACTAGTGAACTTAGGTATGTATTTCTAGTATTCTCCTACAGGCATGGTATTCAAAGGAACAGGTAGGACTACGGGTCCATACCTAGCAGCTATGATTCTTTCCATTTTGGTAGGTGCTTGTGGGCCTGCCACGACTAGGGTAGATGGAAGAGTACTAGTAGTTTGAATGACAGAAGGCTAAGAAATGAATGACAGAGCTAAAGGAAACTAGTCAACTATAGGGGAGGTTTTCTTTGGATTGATATCAAAAGGGGAACTTATTAAACAAGGTGCTTTATGAATCTCTCGAAATATTTCTTCGTTGATAGTGCTAGGCTCTATATTTTCAACATGTGCATGCTTAGTTACAAGTCTTTATTGCAGAGATACATAAGATTGTTTAGGCTTACCTGATCCTGATTCTCCTTTATGTGATGTTCTTCTTTGCTTGACAATCTTCTCAAGGTCAGGCACTAGGTCAGCTAGTGATTTCTAAGGATTTCTCTTAGTATGCCTCACAAACTAAGCCAGAACTGTGATGTGGAGTTGCCAAAGGTTGGTCCTCCAGTAGCGTCGCCAGATAGATGATTACAACCAGAAATGTTTCCATGCTTTGTCTATCATCAAAGCTGGATCTATGTCGTTCTCCCATGGAAGCTAAGCCTCAATCTCCTCTCCCTAGCAGCGGTGGCAATTATGTTAGGATTTCAAGAAACTCTCCTAGGTTGTAGCTTGCAGATGCCTAGTAACATATAAATTCAACTATTGTTGCAGGTTTAATAGAACGAATGGTGGTTTGTTCAAGCCAGATAACCACTTTTACTTTGTTTCACTCCAGACATCCATGAACACTCCCAGACTACAAGGCTTTAGACCACCAAATGCTCACAGCTTAGATAATGGGTGAATATGGAGAATACTAGCCACACTAGTAGATGCACAAGGTCATGTGATGGCCGGCTGCAACTAGTAAAAAAGCTTGTACATCTATTCTACTAATGCATATAAAGGATGACAACTCTCTTGCATCATATAAAAAGAAACCTGAGTGACCTATTCAATGATACATTCAACAATCTAACACAGATAAGATGATAGTTATCTAGTGCTAAACCTCAAAAGACCAAGAACACAATATATCAGGCTCAAGCTTACAACAAAGGGAAATGGAAAGTGAGCAGTTAACAACAAAAGAAGCTTGTATTAGCTGAAAATGAAGATGAGACGCTGCAAGTGAAAAAATATATACAATCTCTAGAAGTTGAACCTTACATCAAAATGCCAACCACCAACCTTGATTACATCTTGTTTCTGGGTATTTATAGATTTACATTGCGAGGGCACTTGGCCATTTAGGTATGGAGGGGTCATAATTGAGCACCAAGTGCATTTAACTTCCTGATGGAGTCTCTGACTGTGTTTTCTTGCTTAAGTGTACGAATCCGACATGCTCAAGTGCTGTGCTCTCCTCTTAGGTAGTTGGAGTGCTCATACGAATGGAGTTCCATAACTGATAAATGTGGTTACAAGGTCATGCTTTGTCCTTTTCTCCCTTGGCCATACTAGCTGTTAAACATGGTTGTTGGGGGAATGACTACGACTAGTACTGGCAAGGCTGATCATTTTCCTCTTCGGGCAACAGAATGGTTGGAAGACGTGGGGTGCATGGGCAAACAAATGGTCGGGATGAGAGGAAAGGATAACCGTCGGATCGGGAAAATGAACGACAGAGATGACTCAACAGAGGCTATCAGCCGAGGTAAGAGCAGGGTGAGTTAGGGCCATTGGATCTCTGGCAGATAGATTGAACAGTGATCAGGTGACAGAGCTGTGTGGGTGTTAGTAGGCAGGAGTGGTTTAGTTGGGCGGTAATGGTATTGATCGCACCACTTTTGGACACTAAGCGGTAAACGTACGGGGTCACGTGATTCCACTCAGGGGTTTACACGTAGCAGCAGATGAGACAGAAAAACCTTTATCATCACATGCCAACGTTTAATCAATTTGGTGGCATGATAAGGGCGAAGGTCGTCAGATCTTGGTGGAGATGATCTGACGGTGGGGATTTGTAGAGCAGGTTGGCTTTATCAGGCATGACGGGAGCCGTTGGATCGGTGGGGTGATCAGCAGTAGAGATTCAGTGTGGGGTTTATGAGTGTGCAAAGACATATGGGGTGGTCTTATGGTGGATTTTAGCTTTTGCGCTCGAGGCTAAGGCCAAAGGGGGTCAGTCTATCCGGTTTTAGAAGAAAAATAGGGAAACAAAGGCGATGGAGGGAAAGTGGGATGGAAATAAAAGGGAAAATGACCCATGAGGGGTCCCTTTGAAGACACCATAACACAGACCAGATTCTCCTCTAACCTTGGAAACTTAGCGTTGCATAGCAGGGCTAACAGTTCCTATACCTTCTATTGAAGGATTATTGGATCCGGGCCCATATAGTGAGGTTACCCCCAGGAAAACCCATAACCTAGTGCAAGGTTGCATCTTTAGGGTAGAGGGGAATATTTCAACTTCTTCTCATTAGAGGCATAGTCATAGGTCCTACAAATAACAAAAAAATCAAACATGAAGTTGTAAGGATCCTCATAGGTTAATCCATAGAAGTTTGGAAGGGAAGTAGGGCTTATATTTTTCATTCTAGCCTCTTCATTAGTTCCTCTAATAGGGAAAACCTAATTCTACATGTTTTCAGCCATAGTTTGGGTAGGTGAAGTGGGTTCTTCCTCTTCCCCAATAGGTTCTTTAAAAATTTCAGGTTTCTCACCTCGAGGGTATCATAACTCCCATGCAATCATAGAGGGAAGATCACAATCACCGAAGAAAAGTGAAGGTTGACTTCTTGAGGGTGTGGGGTTGTGGGTAAGAATTTTCCTTGATTATTCCTACTCCTTCGAGGAATGAAATAATTTATTTATTTCACTTTTTCAAAAGATTCATGGAGAAATAGAAAATAATTCTCAAGAAAAAACAGCATTTACTTAGACACCTCCCTGGAAACGATGCCAAAAAGTGGTGAGCTCTAGTATTTCACGAAGAATGTTTCAACTCCCAAGGGCTCCTCAACTCAAATTATCAACTTGAGGTTCATACAAACTTATAAGTGACGATGCTATATGGACAAAAAATTGGATACCACTCATGCCACCCTTAGTCATGACATTTGATCAGAGTTCTCAAAGACCATTCCTCCTACTGAACTATAATGAAATTATGTTGATGAAAGTGAAATTGAAAACTAATTCTAGCTATGAAAGTTGAAATTCCATTTTCTCACTTATATATTCTAATTAATCAATTCATGAAAGGAAAAGGGGTAATCTACTTGGATAAAGAAAGTTATTTTATCTTTCAAAATTCGTCATACTACCAAATCTACTTGAAAAAAAGGAAGCTACTTTATATTGCATAATTCATCAAACTACAAACATAATTGCATGTATCATCTACCAAGTTCACACCTGCTTGAAAATCAGAAGCCTAGTTGCATCATACCTATGATGGAAAAAACCAATTCTACTCTGTTTTGTAGTGGGGAAAAGGAATGGTTGGAGTGGCCTAGGAGCTTCCCCTGATCATCAAATCAGAACTAGGGGTAATTATTCATCTTGACTGAGCTAAATTTGAAGTGGGGATAAAAAATGGTGTAGAAAGGTGCTTCTATACGCTTACTACAAGTGGCTACAAAAGGATGTCTTGTATTGCTACAGAAGGACCTATAATGCTACAGGAGGGGTTCTCAGAGGATTTTGAGGGTTAAAATGATGTATTGAGGGTATGGGGTGGTGGATGGAGGCTAAAGAGAATGAATTAATTTTGGGTTGATCCCCATAGCCAAGCCTAGGATCTCTCAGGCATTTGTCTTGCACTAGGATAAATGCTCATCGTTTCCTAAGTTTAATAGGAAAAGTGATTTGCGGAAACAGAGTTTTGGGACAGAATCGAGGGTGGAAAGAGATGATGGAAGAGTCCAAGATGGAAGCAGGAAAGGTTCCCTTTCCTGTAGATCAACCTAGCCCTGCAATCAATCACATGCATACATCCATTGATAATTGACCAAATTTATAAAGCATTTGATGGAAAAGATGAGTTGAATTTAAATAACATATATTTTATGCCACAACACCAATCTAATCACTAAATTGACTTCTAATCTACAAAAAAAAAAAATGTCAAGTAGAACAACTAACAATCATGTATTTCCAAGAAATCATAAACGCAATATTTTTTTACTAAGGTTCTAAATCCTTCCACTCATTCTCCCATAATAGAGGTGATCAGAATCTTGCAACCACAGGTTTTTATAGTTTAATCACTACTAAAATGAAAGAAAATATGAATTTCTTGTAATAAAAAAAAAAGCACAAGTAGAAAAGAGTGACCAAAGCCATTGGGTTGGGCCCAAACCCAAGGGTCTTAGCCCTCTAAAGCTAACTCAGGTGTATTTTAGTATTGAACTTCTCATTATCAGAAAGTAAAGGTCTCTGAAATCACATAAAAGGTAAAAATGACAATGTCAAGCTTCAATATCAATAACTACACCTATATGAATCAAAGCTTGAAATCCTAATGATCTTTTCATCTTTTTTATTTATACAAAATGCTAGATGATAGCAAATCCATTGAAATTAGGAGTGATTACCTCCTCGATCTCAGAAATGGTGGATCTTGTCCCTCTTGGGCTTCACTTGGACTAGTAGTTACTCAATTGCCAATGAATTTGAACTGGTGAGAGAGGATGTTGTGATCCCAATCCACGTCATGTGGCTAAGGATGTGGAAAAGACCACTATATTCTCTCCTGGTTGTCTCCATCAAGGCCCTACATAATAATTTCCTAAAAAATACTTCTTTTTCCTAACATTAAACCACATTATGCCACATACTATGACAAACACCTTTTACTCCTCTTATTAAGCATAATATAACAAAAAAAGTGAATTAGTGTGAGATAAGGATAGTTTTAAGGTTGGAGGATTGCATGATGATCTTCAAAACATACCTATTGATGGGACTCATCACATGCCACTAGGAGGAAAATGGGTCCCCTTCTATTTGAGTACATTTCGTTCCATAGATGAACAAAGTATCCAAGAGTGGTAGGGAGAGAAAAAATACAAAGAATTTGTACATTGCAGAACCCATAGGTCATTTTAATCACTTCCTTATATTTGCATCCATTTTTACATTCAGGAAAAGAAAATAGAGTGACTTCACCTTCCAACTAGATTTTTTTCCCAAATGATCTTTCAGGTTCTATCTTGTGTTAATTTTCCATTTCTAGGTTTTATATCATTGTTCTCTATTTTCTCTATAATTAATTTTTTTTTGTCATTAAAAATTTTCAATCAATTCCTCAAAGTTTCACATTTAATAAAAATGAAGACCATTTCTCTCATGTCCTCACTCTTGTTAGCACCTAAATCCGCCTTAGGCTGAAGGAAGGAAAAATTCAGGGTAACCACAAACCACGCTCAGTCTGGTAGCTAGCCCTACCAGAACAGGAGAGGGTTCTCTCCGAGTCACGCTCAGTGAATAGATAAACAATATGGCCTTAGATGACTTACAATGAAATATTGATTTTAGGCTCGTAAACAAATATGGATACAAGAAACAAATTTTTATGAATGATTGGGTTTCTGGGATGTATGGGACCAATGAGCAGCAATGAGCAGAGAATTTAACACAAAGGCACAGATTACCTCGTGAGGCAAGATAGGTAGAAAGTCTAGCAATTAAATTTGAAGTAATGTGGAATGGAAAGATTGTTTAGGAGGGTGAAAAGGGCATAAACACATGAATCATTTTCAGCAGAAGAAGAACACATACGTGAAACTTTCCCACAGGCAAAGCAATAAATATGAATTCTACCTTATCTTACGTAGAAACTTTCACTGGAAATGAAGATGAAATGAACTGTGAAACATAACGAAATACATATGAAACATAAAGAGACACATTCTCTACACTCACAACCACATGAATCTCATGAAACAGAGCCGCTAGTTTCATTAATCCTCTGTCAAAATATACAATGAAGAACTGAGTTTCTCTCCCACAGTCTCCCAGAAATTACAATCAACCAATCATTTGCAAATGGTTTGCATACAATAAATATATTATTCCATGAGCAAATAGAACGACCAAGAGTTGGGGAGTTTTCCGAATCATTACAAAGTGGAAGCGGAAAGCCAACCATTAGTTACAGGTGCAGCATTACAAAAATAACAAATGGCTTGGGTGACTACTCGCCTTCCTTTTCCACTTGGATAGAAGCCAACCTGGAGTGAAAATACTTTAAAATTTGCCTTAGGTGGTGGAAAAAGTGTATTGTAGATGAGCAGGCCCACTTGGAGAAAGTCACGAATCGAAATGTCGCGAAGCGGAAGTGATTTGGCCTTTTTCTCTATATGTGCTGTGCCCAAATCTATATGTGTCGCGCCTCTTTTGAGGCTATTTTGGGGTACCTGAAGGAGTCCAAATTGTATCCAAGTGTGCTTGTTGGAAAGCCTGGCTTGTCTACTTTCCATCCCAAGTGGATTTTTTGAATTTGGTGCTCATTTTCCCCTCCAAATATTCATTCTCCCAAGACTGCTTCCTGTGTGTCAAAATAGGGGCAGAGAGGTCATTTTTTGAGTGTTTTTGACCTCCTGGGGACTCAAATCATGCCCAAATTTCTTGTGCATGCACCAATAGGTATGATTTTTCATGCTGAATCCAAAAATGCAAGCCATTTGTGATTTGGAGCCCCCAATCCTAAGCCAAGGAGAAAAAACCTGTGTTGTGACCAAAAATTTTCCATGTGACCAAAATTGCCCCAAATTTCTTGAAATTTGGGCTGGAGATCCTCTATGAGGTGCTATGCTAGGCCACGGAGGCTTCAGCCAAGATTTGAAGCCGATCTTGTTCTTTTTGCCTCTTTTTCCTCTTTGTTGCTTTGCTCAATTTTGCCTTCAGATTCCTTATCCGAGCCTTTGAACTCATGTTTCGTGCCCTATAGTGATAGACCATCCACCTCAGTATGATTTTGTCCCTGTCAACCTTCTCTAGCAGTCTCTCAAGGTGGATGTTGATGCGCTCGAGCTAAGACTCTCGGTCATTGTTAATCTCTTGCTCTAATGGAGTGAGCTCAATCCTCCTATGTTGGGCAGCTTGGTGATCCTCATAGATGCTTTGCAGCTCCATGATCTCATGTTGGTCCTCAAGCTATTTGTTCCTCTGCTCCAAATACCTGATAATCCATTTGGCCCTCTCCAAATTGAGTGACAATTTTTGGATCTCCATTTTCTTCTCCTGGATGGTCCTCCTAAGTTTGGCACTCTCCTCATCTGCATCATAATCATGAATGAGGATGAAATCAGCCTCTTGTTCACCTGATGCCCCTCATCTTGAATGGGCCTCTTTCCCTTGACCTGTACCTATCTTGCCAATGTCGGAAACGAGGCCCCTTCCACCCCGGGTGGAGATAACTCTCGCTTTGCTGCTGCAAACAAATTCCTACTGCCTCTCTGATATGTGATGAATACTGGCATAGTAGTGGTCTCATGGTGCTCATACTGATGAGAAGGACCACCTATCTCATGCTCGACCTCTGATAATACCTTTGAAGTGCTGAAGAGGTCACGAGAGATGAAGTCATCCCAAGTAATGCCCTGCAATCCCAACTGATGATCCACCAAAATCCGGATAAGAGCAAAGTGATAAACACTATTAAGTTGCTGCTGAGGGGTCTTGTGCTACATGAAGGTGTTCATCCTCTCTATGTTCTTGCAAATGAAAAATGGGAGGTTCATCATCCGTACCCTGGTAAAGTGCATGAGCAACCTGATGTGATAGGCATATAGACGAGAGAACCTCCCCTCACAGCTGAAGTACTTCATGGTCAACTTCATGAGTGGATCATATTCATCTTTCAAATATCTGAATGGAAAAACTCTTTGGAGCTGCCTCAGGAAACTGGCCTTAATGTAAGGCTCATAATGTTGCCTATCCACCTTCTATTTCTTGTGCCACTGTTCTCCAACATTTGGTATGCTAGTTACTAATGAGATAGTTTCGGGTGTCAATGTGAAGGTGACCCTGGCCAAGATAGAGTGACCTCCATGTAGGTGAAGCACAAAAAGACGGGCCAACTCATGATGAACTCTAACATTAGCCACCCTTTTGACAAAATTCAAAACATGATAGATGCTGGGAAACATGACATAGCAAGAGGGCAGGCCTGCAATTCTGTGAGGGTAGTTGGCTCATCCCTAACATGTTTGCCACTTTTGTGATGTCTCCGGGGAGCTTGTTCTTCCGAGGATGAATCACTTTGTGTTTCCATCTCATACTCCAATGAATGCTAATATGCCATGACTGCTATGTGTATTGTACTTGGGTTGGCCTTTGATGATGGTATGGAACTAGTTGTTGTTGTGATATCTGCCTCCAACGGGAACAATGAAAAAAAGGGAGTGTTAGGAGGGGAATAATATGATGGGAATAGGGTTTATGGGGGGAAATTTTGTTCAGGGATATGTAGGAGGGTTTGGGTATTTTTATAAGGTAGGGTTTTGCGGTGTTATGTTGACAAATAAGAGGAGGGGATAGGGAATAGAGTTTGGTAATATTTTAGGGTAGGGAAAATCGGGAAAATGGGATAGGGGGTAAGGGAACAATGGGAAGAAGGGAAAAAATGAGAGGTGAAAGAGGAGCCTTGGCATCAATACCACAAGTTTGCAACCCTAGCAACAATAGCTTTGATGTTTTCTAGTGGTTGGTTTTATGAGTTTTTTGTTGCAACTATAAATAGCCATGAACCACCATATCATTCACAAAAATACATGAGCCATCAAGATTTAGAGCCTACCTATCGATTTGAGGTGTTTCAAAGGCGACTTGTGGCAATTTGGCACGATTTCGGGCCTTTGTGGGTGCGCACCACGCAACAAACCCAGTGCGCCGCGCTCTATATATGCGTCGCGCCCTTGTATTTTTACTACTGCGGGGTCGTGCTCTGTGCACCGTGCCCCTTTGTGTGTGCATCGCGCTCCTAAAAATGACTCCAAACTCACTCCAAACGTGTGCTTTGCACTCTCAATCACTTTGCTATGTTTCTCTATGACCTTGATTTGCACAATGACTTTGCTTCTTATGGAAACTTGTATATAAAGGCATTTGGAGTCATGGGTTTAATTTTTCTTCTCCAAAACCCACTTTGCTAATGTTTCATTTTGGCTCTTTTCACTGAGTTAATGCAACACTGAATTTCACTTTTCCCTTCGAATTTTTAGCTAAAATGATGAAATTTTTTGGCACTTTTGCACGGGTCGCATGACATGGCATTTGGCCAAGGAAACCATGACTGCACCTAAAGAAATCAACTGGATACTTTTTTGAAAATGATCACAAATGACACACTGTTTGACTTTTCTTCAAAACAAAGTTTTGAAGAATAGTCACAATCTGTCAACATGACGATGAAGATCTCTGAATCATAACTTTGTAAGGCCCTCCCTTAGGCCTGCATGGCTTTATTGGACATAGTTGAAGACCAAATTGACTAATCCCTAGACCTAATGACTGGAAACGACTCTTGTCCATTAAAAGATCGAACATTAACTGTCATGGACTTTAGTGAACATTGACAAAAGACCTAAGCCAGCAGGTACAAGACATGAGGGAATGAACTGACAAGATCCTTCTGTCATATTATGGCATGCCTCTAGTAGAATGCAACTGAGTGAATGGAGCAAGACACCTAAAATGAGATACAAAAAGAGTTTTGATCTCTGACGGAGGACTGACAAGACCGACTCTAACAACTCTGACCAATTTTTTTGGCAAGAAGAGTGATGAAAAAATTGATTAGAATTTTTCATGTTTTACATATTTTCCAAAAACAAAAATACTAGATAGCCCTAAGGACATAGACGATGAAAAGGAAACCAATAGTCATCGTAAATTAGTTGGGGAGATTAGGTGCATCACCATCACCTAGAGTAATAAGAGGTCTTGGATCCCTATGAGCATGGAATTCCACATGAGCTACGTGTGCCTCCATCTCATCGAGCTGAACATTGATGCACCTCTGGGTCATTTGCAAAGACACCGGGAATTTTATAATATCCCACTCATTTTGCTACAAGTCATTCAAGAATGTGATGAACTCATTACGGTCATCATTACTCTACTATCTTATTCCCTCGAAAGTGGGAATTATGCTCCTCATATGCATGTCTATGGATTCCATGGATAGGGATTGTTCAACATGCCATGGATAATGGGTTGTCTTGAGGGGCCTTGACTGAGGTTAAGAGTGAATTAGCCAAACAAATTGTTTACACAATTTAGTGTCCTAAATTGCTACATAAATTATCAATCCGGGTGTCGTAAACTGATGAAGTGTAGTGCACTATATGTGCTAGATGACCCTTCCTTACCTCACTATTTTCAAGTTTACGTTTGTTTTTGGGTTTTGTTCTTTTGATTCCTAAAGTTCTGCAATGTAATTGAAATCTTAATCAATTGTTACTAAGAGCCTAGAAAGATAGAGTGAGAGCTAAAAATACCTTTTAGACCAAGTTTGGAAGTAAGGTTTATAAAAAAGAAAGTGAAAAAAATAGAGCTTTTTTTCTTGCTATTGTAATTGTTTCCAAAACATGAGCTAAAAGGGCTCTTAAAACTACTATCTACTTTAATTACAAAACCAAAACTTAAATGAGAAAATGGAATTGTAGCTACCTAAGTTAAACTGAAAATGAAATACTGGAAACAAAATTACTTTTATTGTCTAATCTACTTGAAAAATTAAAGCTTGATGAACAACTGATTGTGAAACTGCAACTAAACTAAATGAAAAGAAAATTGCAGCTATTCTATTTGTGAAAGCAAGACTAAATGAAGTATTATTGTCACTCTGCTATATAATTCAGCGAGAATTTCCTTCTTATGATAGCAATATTTGAGAGAGTTCATCCTTGAGGCAATATGCAATGGATTTTGATGATTTAGGATGCATTTTCATAGAAAAGCAAAGGAAGAAGGATGAAGAAATTGCTTAAGAAAGAGGCAGTTTTGGAACTCAACATACCCCCACTGCGAGACTATTGCATGTCCTCATGCAATCAAAATTGTAACACCCTCCTTCTACTGCATCAACTCTAAAACTTCAGCAAGAACATCCAACCTTTTCTTGCTTATTTTTGTTGCAGCTGCTATTCTAGGCTTTCTCATGAGGATTCTATATTTAAGGTTAATGAGAACCCTACATACTCTCCTATTTTTCCCCTTTAATTTTCTGGTCTTATGCCACAGACCCAAATAAAGCATGGTGTTATCATCAATGATCTTGTCCAGCTTGTTTTGTTATTTTAAAGTTTCATTTTCCTTCTGAATATGCCTATTTAAGACCTCTAGCTCATAGATTTCTTGCTTAAGTGAGCTAATTAGAGTCTCTTGTAATGTAGCTAGCTGCTCAAGATTGGATGAATTCCCCTGATCTACTTATGTATTCTTCTACTCCAATGACTCAATATAATCATAAATCTGCTATTGAACTGAGTCAATTCCTAGAGAGACCCTCCTTGGGCTACTTTCAAAGTTCTGTTGAGGAGAATGTTGTGGACTTTGCTCAAATGAGATGTTTTCTTGGGATTGAGTTGGAGTTTCCTCTCCCAAATCTATGAATTGGGTCTCTTTTGAATTTTTTTTCTTCATTTTTCCCTTAAGCTTAGAGCTTCTCCTCAAAATTTGTGAGCCTGTGTTTTCTTCCTCTATAACTTGTCTTCTTTACCCCTTTTCCTTCTCTTTCTTAGACTGTTCCTTGATGTGGACTAATTTCTCAAAAATTAATTGCTCATTTCAGATGAAGGTTTAGGAGTATGTTGGTAGATTTCCTTAACTTTTATTTTCATTTTTCCTCTTTTTTTCTTTTTTTTTTACTTTATAATCCCTATTAGAGTTTTAGAGAGAGGTTCTTCTTCACTATTTTATTTTGCTGAAGTTGTAGGAGTGTTTTGAATTGTAAGATTTTTTCTTCTCGTCCTGCACTTTTTCACTGAACGTCCTTCAGGTAACTTGGGTGGATCTTGGAAAAGGTTTCTAATCAAAAAGTTTTCCCATGTTTCTCCTACATTCTTCAAGTAATATTCAACTAGAATTTTTATGAGACCATGGTGATAAAGGTGAGGTTCCATGTCTTCTATTTTCTTCTAAATAGTAGTGGACATCCTCCTTAAGCTATTCAACAGAAAGAACGGGATATTGGTGGTTCTGTTTTCAAGAAAATTCATCAACAATTTTATGTGACACACATACATTGAACCATATCTTCCCTCACATGTGATAAATTTCTGCAAAATCAATAGCATGCTACTCCATTTATCCTTAAGTGCAGAGATGGGAATTCCTCTCTTGAAAATTGAAGTATCCATACCTAGGTTTTGGAGAATGACTTTCCAAGTTTCATCATGGAATTCTTTATTCTTGAACCACCTCTCTCCAAATTTTGGTAGTTTGGTTGTAGCTGCAATGAAAGACTCAGTCACTAAAAACTTTATGTCACCAATCTCCACATCCATCCCATCAAATGATCTAGAAAATTACTTGGTCATTTCTTTGTGATGGCCATCAAATTTCTCAATAAAGCTCAGCCAACCAGCTTTTTCAACATCCCTTTCAACTAAGGGCATCCCTAAATATATTTCACTCCTATAGGTTCTGTTCTTACAATGGAGCCCATTACTCCTTTCCTCTACTTCTCTTAACTATCTGCATATAGAAAACTCTGTAAACAGTAGTGGTATATGGAAGCAAAAATAGTTACGAAGACGGGAATGAAATATCAAAGTATGTGGAAAGAAAGCGATGGACATGGGAATGAAAAGTGGAGGGTATATGAAGTGAGGAAACGGTATGCATGAATTAGTGTGGAGGATGTAGGGAATGAAGGTGTTATACACATAGACTGTATGAAAATGGAGTATTGCCTATAAGCAAAGAGAACCGAAAACTGAATGATCAATCCGAGTGTTCGTATACATAGAAAGGTTGCAGAGGTAAAAACGAGAAACTCAGTATAATAAAGGAACAGTAGGGGATGTAAAGAGCTGTATATGACTAGGTTAAGTCATATAATTAGCCGTTAAATAGGTGTAATAGAGAAGTATAGTGAAGTACGAGTTAAAGTCGGAGATCAAATCGTGAGACCATTAGGCATTAAGTCGAAAGGCATGGTGGAGTAATTACGGCAATCAAATCACATGATGACAAGTCAAGGAGTAGTGTGATTATACAAATTATACAACTTATGTTTCATATTACTATTTGAAATAGGTTTTTATTCTCACCTCTATAACCATACCTTTCCATTTGCTAACCTTTTGTTGTTTGCCTTTTTAGGTGCTTAGATGCTAATGTGCCTTCAAAATTTGTTTTCTCCTTCAATACCTGCATATGACATTTATTATGAACTGGCCTTTTTATTTTTTTGAGCTAATAATCACACTATTACTCTAGAGTCAGATTGGATGTAGAACATGATTAGCTATGGAACTGGAACAACTGCAGAACTGGAGAATAGCTGCAAAATGTAAAAAAGTGAATAAAATATGACTTGAGGGATGAATAAAAATGGAAATGACAGTATGGATGAAATATGAAAGAATGGAAATGACAAAAAAATGCATATGGAAGAGATGCTGAAGAAGAAAAAATTATTGATGAAATATGGTGGTGAAGTGGAGTGAAACTTGTTGAAATAAAATGAACTGAAATGAAGTAAACCATGAATTTTCAAAACGCCTAATGAGTCACTATTTTTGGAAAATATAGGGTGTCAGAGTCTTCTGATTTTCACCCTATATTTTCTATATAAGGATTCCAATCAATGATTGGTTTTCGACCTTATACATTATTTTTTATTTATTTATTTAATATTGGTGAAAAGAACAAAGACTAATTTTGTGAAGGAGAAGGACTCTTCTTCACCAACTTCATTACAGAATTATTTTGAAAGATCTTGATCAACTCCTCCTTTGAGATTGGCTTTTGATAAATCTTCAACCTATGACCATTCACAAGGATAGGAGTTTGATGCTCATCTATTGTTCTAATTCTTACTACTCCATTACTGAAAACTTTTTCAGTCTCATATGGCCCAAGCCAATGGGTTTGAAAATTTCCTTGAAAATATTTAAACTTTGAATGAAATAGCAATGCCAAATCTCCTTCTTGAAATATTTTTTCCTTAATGTACTTGTCATGCCACTTAGTTCTCTGTTGTTTAACTAGAACAGTCATTTGAACAACTACTTGTCTGATTTCATCAAGTTCATTCAACTGCTCCAGTCTATGCTTTTGAGCTTCCGATAGATCCATCCCTAAGTTGACTGCCATCTTGGAAATTTTAACTTGGAACTCTATGGGGAACATGACTTACTTTCCATAAACAAGTTCATAAGGTGTATGCCCTGTTGTGTTCCTCCATGTAGTTCTATAGGCCCACAAGGCTTCAGGATGCCTTTTTGCCCAATCTCTTCTATGTAGATGCATAGTCTTGTGATGATTACTTGAATCACTTTATTTGTGGACTCCACTTGACCATTTGCTTGTGGATAATAGGGAGTGAATTTCCTATGCTTGATCTTGTACTCTTCTATAAGCCTCTCCATCATTTTGGATGTGAATTGAGTTCCTTGATCTGTCACAATTTCTCTTTGAACACCAAGGTGAGCAAAAATATCCTCAAAAAGAAAACTAACTACAGATTTTTCGTCAGCAAAAATTAATGCTTTGGCTTCTACCAATTAGGTGACATAATCAGTGCATACCAATATATACCCTTTCTGCTTGGATGGAGGATTAATAGGTCCAATAAATTCTAAATCCCATTTTTCAAAGGGTTCGATAAGTACCTAAGGTTGTAATGGCATTTCATTTGAGGGAGCATGTTTCCCTACCCTTTGGCAGCTGTTGCACCTTCTGACATATTATTTTGCATCTCTGAAGATGGATGGCCAATAATATCCTAAAGAAAGGATTTTATAGGTTGTCCTCTTGTCAGCAAAGTATCCACCACATGGCTCATCATGACATGCTTTGAGAATATCAGGCATTTCATCTTCCGTGACACACCTTCTGATCATAAGATCTGGCCGTATTTTATACAATTTGTTAGAGATCCATGAATACCTTGCACTATTTTGAATAATCTTTCTTTTCTTTCTAGGAAATAAATGTGAAGGTAACTTCTGTGTAACCAAATAGTTAGCAATATCTGAAAACCAAGGAGTTTGATTAGTTACTGCAAACAGATATTTATCAGGGAACTTATCCTCAACTGGAGAGTCTTCTTTGATATTCCGAATCCTGGAAAAGAAATCAACAACTATGTTTGTCTTTCCAGGTCTATCTAGCATAGTAAAATTGAATTCTTGCAAAAGTAAAAGCCATCTTGTAACTCTGCCATTAGTAATAGGTTTATTCATCAAATATCTAATTGTAGAGTGATCACATTATAATTCAATTTAGTGGAAGTCAAATTTTTACTTGTGTAGTAAATGGCATAAGGAATCAAGTCTTTTCGTCCCAGTACAACTCCTAGAACTGTATCTGAAGGATCTGTAGAAATATGGAAAGGAAGTTTCCAATTTTTTCCTCTTAAGATAGGTGCTTCAAATATTTTTGCTTTCAAGGTTTCAAATGCTAGTTGGTAATCAGGATTCCACCTCAATTAACAATCTCTTGTAAGAAATTTAAAGAGTGGAGATGCTACTTTGGTAAATTTTTCTATAAACCTTCTATAACATCCTATAAATCCTAGAAAACTCCTAACATCTTTTTGGAAATTTGGAATTGGTAACTTTGAGATGACTTCAACCTTTTATTTTTCTACTTTAATCCCATCGTCCTAAAACAATACCTTCTGTAAACATCATAAAGCATTTTTCATTGCTTAGTCAAAGGTTTGTTTCTTTACATCTTTTAAGGACTTTTTCCAAATTTTCCAAGGCTTCTTCAAATGTGTTACCATAGACTGTGAAATCATCCATATATACCTCTACACAATCATGTATTAGATCAGAAAAAATTCCTAGTACTGCTCTTTGGAATGTTACGGGTGCATTACATAACCCAAAAGGAAGCACTCGGTAGGCAAAAGTTCCCCATGGTCAAGTAAATGTGGTCTTATACTGATCCTCAAATGCTACCTGAATTTGATTATAACCACTAAAACCATCGAAAAATGAAATGTACTTTCTACCTGCTAATGTATCTAATACCTGATCTATAAAGAGAAAAGGAAAGTGATATTTCAAGGTTGTTTTATTCAATTCTCTGTAATCAATGCACACCCTCCATTTACCATTCTTTTTAGGTATAATTACAAAAGGAGAGACCCATTGGAAATTTGAGATTGGGTAAATGAAGTTTACATTGAGTAGTTTTGAAGCTCTTCTTTCACAATCTCCCTAAGATTTGGATTCATTCTTCTCTAAGGTTGTCTGATTGGTTTACTATTTTCCTCAAAATAGATATGATGCATACAATTCTTAAGTCAATACCTTTCATATCAGTATACTCCCATGCAAATGCAATAGAATGTTTTTGTAATATCTTGCTTAGCTCTTCTTGTTGTAGTTTCTCAAATTTTTTGTTTATGTTCAATGTCCTACCTGGAAAAATTTCAATTGTAGAGCTCCCAAACTCTTCCATAGAATAGAGAGACATCTGCCTAGATGACAAGTATCCAACATTAGATTTTTCCTAGAATTGTGAATGATCATATTTTGAAAATGTTTCAAAATTTTCCAATGTGTTCAAAATTCAACTATCTTCACTAATTTCTGATGTAGTGGAGATAGGCTGGATAACATCTTCATCATCGATCCATTCCTTGTCATCTATTTCTGTGATTGCTTTTGTTGGAGGATACAAAGTAAATTTCTTTGTTGCTACCATCAGAAATATACATGTCACCAGATCTACAAGTAATAAAAGAATCAACTGTGGATTGCCAAGGTCTTCCTAAAATGAGTGGGTGTCCTCCTAAGTTATTCTTGGGAGTTAAAATCATGAAATCAATAGGATATTCCCAAGAATATAAGAAGACTGAAATGTCTTCTGGCACACCATTTGGTTTAATTACTAATCTATCTACAAGTTGTAGTAAGGTAGGTGTGTAAATAAGGTTAGGAAGTTTCAGCTACTCCATAGTTTGTCTACTCATAATGTTTATTACCGCCCCTTAGTCAATCAATGCGTTTTGAATTTCAATCCCATTTATGTGTGTCTTGACAATTGGGCTTCCTAGATCCACATATTTTTGCATGGCAATCTTTCCCATCATGATATCTACTATTTTTCCTACCAGGTGAATTCTTTTTGTGTCTCTTACTTTTCTTCCTAGTCTTTTGATGCTCAACACCTTTATTGTTTTTGCTAGAATTGGAATTTCTATAATGGCTTGTAACAAAGGAATCTTGATACAAACATTTTTCAATTCATCTAGGAAATCATAATTTGGCAACAAGATATGCGTTTCCACTCCTTTATCAATTTGTAATCTCTCAGGAAAAGGAGGTGTAGAAGTAGATGTAGGCTGCTCAATTATAGGAGTTGTATTTATTGACTCTTTTTGTTTTTCTTTTTGAATGTTTTTGTTTTGAAGGGATGTTCCCTCAAAACTTTTATTGACTTATCAAGCATATTTCCAATTTCTGCCCTACCCACAGATCCAGTTGCAGATTTGTTTGCTTTAATAAGAGAAGGATCTCTTGGTCCTTTCCCAGTTTTAGATTTCCCTCTTGAGAGATGGACACATAGTTCTACTATTTCACTCAATTGAAGTTGAGAGATGTCTCCCTTCCCCATCATGTTAAGGATATCTATCCATTCATCTCTAATGGCCTTTAACAAAAGAGCTTTCAAATTTTCTTCATCTAAATTGTTGATTTTTGCTCTTTTCAAATTGTAGTTAAACCTCTCAAGCAAATCCTCTAAGTTTTCATCTTCTTTTTGCATCAATTTGAACACTTCATCCTTATGGTTGGTAGGCATACAATAATCCAAGTATCTATCCAAAAATGCATGTTTCATATCATTCCAAGTTCTAATGGATTGAGTGACTAACCCCATAAACCATTTCAGAGTAGCCCCTTTTAGTGTTTAAGGGAAGAATTTGAGTTTTTGAGAGTCTTCTAGATACTCATAGCTTTTGCATAAGACCTCAAACTCAAACAAAAATGTTTTAGGACCCTCACTTCTCAACCCATAAAAGTTTGGGAGGACAGACGGTGAAATGTTTTTCAATGTTTTATGTGTATCCTCATCTACTATAGGGAATCCAAATGTGTTATCCCTTTCCCTAGTTCCTCTACCCCCTCCATTGTTTCCTCTACCTCTCCCTCTACCCCCTCCTCCAAATAGTGAAAATTCTCCATCTTGTTCTTCTTCCACCATGATAGTTTCCTTAGAATCTTCTGGTTCTTCTATTAATGGCTGATGAGACAGAGTTTCTACTTCTTCTTCCTCACTAGGTATTCCTACTTCTTCAACTACAATAAGCTTCCCTATAGAGGTGAAAAAGGTTTCTCTCCTAGATCTAGTTTAGTAGATAAAGTGGGAGAATCTTCCAACTGAGTTGCTGCCCCCTGAATTCCAAGAATCCTAAGGTTGGGAGTATGAGTTTTGGATGGAGGTGTGTCCTTTATAACCCTTGGTGGAGTAGGTGGAGTTGTGTAAATCGACCTTCTGCCCCTAGCTATAAATCTACCCCTATAATCTCTTTCTCTATGCATGTCATTGTTTTGTTTTGTTGTTGTTGTTGTTTTTTTTTAATGAATGTAAGAAGTAAGGCTACCTACTTACACTTCCCCGAAAATGACGCCAAAATTTTTAGTCGATTTAGTGTCCTAAATTGCTACATAAATTATCAATCTAGGTATCATAAATTGATGTAATGTAGTGCACTATATCTGCTAGATGACCCTTCCTTACCTCACTATTTTCAAGTTTATGTTTGTTTTGGGGTTTCGTTCTTTTGATTCCTAAAGTTTTTCAATGTAATTGAAATCTTAATCTACTGATGCTAAGAGCCTAGAAAGATGGAGTGAGATCTAAAAGTACTTTTTAGACCAAGTTTGGAAGTAAGGTTTTAAACAAGAAAGTGAAAAAAATAGAGCTTCTTTTCTTTCTATTGTAATTGTTTCCAAAACATGAGATAAAAGGGCTCTTAAAACTACTATCTACTTTAATTAAAAAACCAAACTTAAATGAGAACATGGAATTGTAGCTACCTAAGTTAAACTCAAAATGGAATACTGGAAACAAAATTACTTCTACTATCTGATCTACTTGAAAAAATAAAGCTGGTTGAACAACTAAGTGTGAAACTACATCTAAACTAAGTGAAGAGAAAGTTGCAGCGATTCTATTTGTGAAAGAAAGAATAAATGAAGTATTGTTGTCACTCTGCTATATAATTGAGGGAGAATTTCCACCTTATGATAGCAATATTTGAGAGAGTTCATTGTTCATCATTCTGAGAGAAGTAAACATGAAAATGCAAGGCAAAACTCCGTCATAAATAGGACATTTCACCACTTAGTATTAGGATTAACCATCAATGAAGGGCTTTTAGAAACATCCATTTAAATCATGAGTTACTAAACTGATAAGAAAATGGCATTAAACTACCTAACTCAAAACAAATGAACAATAAGAAGTCTCATTCATATACACAACATTTCACCATATAGTTTGAGGATGGACCATCAATGAAAGGCTTTGGAAACATTCATTTGTATCATGAGTGATTACTCTAATAAGAAAAAAGCATTAAACATATTGATTCAAAAACGAATGAAAAGCAAGAAGTCTCATTCATAAACACAAAATTTCACCATTTAGTTTGAGGATTAATAATCAACGTAAGGCTTTGAAAACATTCATTTATGTCATGAGTGACTACACTGATGAGAAAAAGGAATTAAACATCTGGAATTTAAAAACTAGGAAGTCAGGAACAACAGAGAAAATAAATCTAGTTATTCTACTAACATAAAAAAAAAACAGTTAAAAGGCTAGAAAATAATGGAAATTAAAGAACTACTCTACGCTGGCATAAAACTATCATGAGTTAGTGGAAACAAATGATACAAGCTGCAATAAACACGCTGTTAGGAAACAATTATGAACATGATGAAAAACACAGTAAATGTACAATTAATTGAGTAAAGACAACAAACGAAAATGTATAGAAATGAAATGTACCCTTGACCACACAGGGGCCCTCTGCCAGGTCTAGGATTAACAATGCAGAATCAACACTTACACGCTTCAGATATCCATAAAAAAATAGAGTTTCTATATTAAAAAAAGAGTTTTGAATGCTGATATTTATAGGAAAAAATACACAACTGTTTGAAGAGAGAATTTATCTACAGCAAACACGTAGACATGTAGTGTATCCGAAAATTTTGTCTTCGGTTGGCTTAAAACATAAATCTTCGACTAGTGGCTGTTGGATACTGGTTGTGTAGGTGGAAAATGACATTCTTGGCTTCAGGAGACTACCTCGGATTCATTTACTAAGAAACATACAAAAGAAAAGTTCTACTTGCTATAGGTTTCTTTCATTGACTCCCCTTTGATCGGGGTTCTCCTTATCAATTTTGGTCTAATGGATAGGACACCATCCATGCTCAAACGTTTTCCCAGCTACTCATATGGTCTGTTTCCTCTCTTGACACCTATAACCTACAAAAGCGTGGAGATGGTTGCAGAATAGTCGGTTAGCTGTGGAATGTGGCTGCGTTCCGTAGCTGAAAAAAAAAAAAAACCTATCCAAATAACAAATATAACAATATAACTTGAAAATCACTAAAGTATACTCCTTGAGGCAATATGAAATCGCTTTTGATGTTTTAGGATGCACTTCCATGGAAAAGAAAAGGAAGAAGGATGAAGAAATTGCTTAAGAAAGAGGAAATTTTGGAACTCAACATACCCCCACTACGAGACTATTGCATGTCCTCATGCAATCAAAATTGTAACACCCTCCTTCTACTGCATCTGCTTTGAAGCTTCAGCCAGAACATCCATCCTTTTCTTGCTTATTTTTGCTGCAACTTCCATTGTAGTCTTTCTCATGAGGATTCTATATTTAAGGTTAATGAGAACCCTACTTTGTTTCCTATTTTTCCTCTTTAATTTTCTGTTTTTCTTATGCCACAGACCCAAATAAAGCATGGCGTTATCATGAATGATCTTGTCTAGCTTGTTTTGTTCTCTTAAAGTTTCATTTTCCTTTTGAATATGCCTATTTAATACCTCTAGCTCATATATTTCCTGCTTAAGTGAGCTAATCAGAGTCTCTTGTAATGTAGCTGGTTGCTCAAAGTTGGATGAAGTCCCATGATCTACTGATGTATTCTTCTGCTCCAATGACTCAATATAATCATAAATATGTTGTTGAACTGGGTCAATTCCTAGAGAGACTCTCCTTGGGCTACTTACAAAGTTCCGTTGAGGAGAATGTTGTGGATTTGTTCAAATGAGATGTTGTCTTGGGATTGAGTCGGAGTTTCCACTCCCAAATCTATGAACTAGGTCTCTTTTGACTTTGTTTTCTTCATTATGCCCTTAAGCCTAGAGCTTCTCCTCAAACTTTGTGAGCCTATGTTTTCTTCCTCTATAACCTGTCTTCTTTTCCCCTTTTCCTTCTCTTTCCTGGAATGTTACTTGATGTGGACAAATTTCTCATAAATTAATTGCTCATTTTCTGATGAATATTCAAGAGTATGTTGGTAGATTTCCTCAACTTTTCTTTTCATTTTTCCTCTCTGTTTTGTTTGCTTTATAATCTCTGTTAGAGTTACAGAGAGAGGTTCTTCTTCACTATTTTCTTTTGCTTAAGTTGTAGGAGTGTTTTGAATTGTAAGATTTGTTCTTCTCCTCCTACTCTTTTTCATTGAACTTCCTTCAGGAAACTCGGGTGGATCTTGGAAAAACTTTCTGATCAAAAAAATTTCCCATGTGTCTCTCACATTCTTCAAGTAATATTCAACTAGAACTTTTATGAGACCATGGTGATAAAGGTGAGGTTCTATGTCTTCTATTTTCTTCTGAACAGTAGTGGAAATCCTCCTTAATCTATTCAATAGAAAGAATGGGATATTGATGGTTCCGTTTTCAAGAAAATTCATCAACAATCCTATATGATACACATACATTGAACCATATCTTCCCTTACATGTGATAAATTTCTGCAAAGTCAATAGCATGCTACTCCATTTATCCTTAAGTGCAGAGATGGGAATTCCTCTCTTGAAAATTGAAGTATCCATACCTGGGTTTTGGAGAATGACTTTCCAAGTTTCATCATGGAATTCTTTATTCTTGAACCACCTCTCTCCAACTTTTGGTAGTTCGGTTGCAGCTGCAATGAAAGACTCAGTCACTAAAAACTTTATGTCACCAATCTCCACATCCATCCCATCAAACAATCTAGCAAATGAATTAGTGATTTCTTTGTGATGGCCATCAAATTTCTCAATAAAACTCAGCCAACCAGTTTTTTTCAACATCCCTTTCAACTAAGGGTATCCCTCCATATATTTCACTCCTATAGTTTATGTTCTTACAATGGGGCCCATTACTCCATTTCTCTGCTTCTCTTCACTGTTTGTGTATAGAAAACTTTGTAAATGGTAGTGGTATATGGAAGCAAAAACAGTTACAGAGATGAGAATGAAATATCCGAGTATGTGGAAAGAAAGCGGTGGACACAGGAATGAAACATGGAGGATATATGAAGCAAGGAAACCGTATGCATGAATTAGTGTGGAGGATGTAAGGAATGGAGGTCTTTCACATGTAGACTTTATGAAAATGGAGTATTGCCTATAAGTAGAGAGAACCGAAAACTGAATGATCAATCCGAGTGCTCGTATACATAGGAAGGTTGCAGAGGTAAAAATGAGAAACTCAATATCATAAAGGAATAGTAGGGGATGTAAAGAGCCGTATCCATCTAGGTTAAGTCATATAATCAGCCGTTAAATAGGTGTAATAGAGAAGTACAGTGAATTAAGAGTTAAAGTTAGAGATCAAATCATGAGACTGTTAGGCATTAAGTCGGAAGGCATGGTGGAGTAATTACGACAATCAAATCACATGATGACAAGTCAAGGAGTAGTGTGATTATACAAATTATCCAACTTATTTTTCATATTACTATTTGAAATAGGTTTTTATTCTCACCTCTAGAACCATACCTTTCCATTTGCTAACCTTTTGTTGTTTGCTTTTTCAGGTGATTAGATGCTGATGTGCTTCAAAAGTTGTTTTCTCCTTCAATACCTACATATGACATTTATTATGAACTGGCCTTTTTATTTTTTTGAGCTAATAATCATACTGTTACTGCAGGGTCAGATTGGTTGCAGAACAAGATTAGTTGCGGAACTAGAACAACTGTGGAACTGGAGAACAGTTGTGGAATGTCAAATAGTGAATAAAATATGACTTGATGGATGAATAAAAATGGAAATGACAGTATGGATGAAATATGGTAGAATAGAAATGAAAAAAAATGGATCTGGAAGAGATGTTGAAGAAGAAAAATTTATTGATGAAATATGGTGGTGAAGTGGAGTGAAACTTGTTGAAATAAAACGGAATGAAATGAAGTAAACCATGAGTTTTGAAAATGCCTAATGAGTCACCATTTTTGGAAAATATAGGGTGTCAGAATCTTCTGATTTTCACCCTATATTTTCTGTATAAGGATGCCAATAAATGATTGGTTTTCAAACTTATACATTTTTTTTTTTTTTTAATTATTATTGATGAAAAGAACAAAGACTAAGTTGGTGGAGAAGTAGGACCCTTCACCAACTTCATTTCAGAATTATTTGGAAAGATCTTAATCAACTCCTCCTTTGAGATTGGCTTTTGATAAATCTTCAACCTATGATCATTCACAAGGAGAGCAGTTTGATGCTCATCTATTGTTCTGATTCTTACTACTCCATTATTGAAAACTTTTTCAATCTCATATGTCCCAAGCCAATGAGTTTGAAAATTTCCTTGAAAATATTTAAACTTTGAATCAAATAGCAATGCCCAATCTCCTTCTTGAAATTTTTTGTCCTTGATGTACATTTCATTCCACTTAGCTCTCTATTTTTCAACTAGACCAATCGTTTGAACAGCTTCTTGACTGATTTCATTAAGTTCATTCAACTGCACCAGTCTATGCTTTTGAGCTTCTGATAGATCCATCCCCAACTTGACTGCCATCTTGAAAGTTCTAACTTGTAACTCTATGGGGAACATGACCTACTTTCCATAAATAGGTTCATAAGGTGTATGTCTTGTTGTGTTCCTCCATGTAGTTCTATAGGCCCACAAGGCTTCAGGAAGCCTTTCTGCCCAATCTCTTCTATGTAGATGCATAGTCTTAGTGAGGACTCCTTCAATCACTTTATTCATGGACTCCACTTGACTATTTGATTGTGGAGGATAGGGAGTGGATTTCTTATGCTTGATATTATACTCTTCCATAAGCCTCTCCATTATTTTGGATGTGAATTGAGTTCCTTGATCTGTCACAATTTCTCTTGGAACACCAAGGCGAGTAAAAATATCCTCAAAAAGAAAACTAACTACAGATTTTTCGTTAGTAAAAAGTAATGCTCTAGCTTCTACCCATTTGGTGACATAATCAGTGCATACCAATATATACTTTTTCTGCTTGGATGAAGGAATAATAGGTCGAATAAAGTCTAAAGCCCATTTTTCAAAGGGTTCGATAAGTACCTAAGGTTATAATGTCATTTCATTTGAGGGAGCAGGTTTCCCTACCCTTTATCAGCTGTCGCACCTTCTGACATATGATTTAGCATCTTTGAAGATGGATGGACAATAATATCGTAAAGAAAGGATTTTATAGTTTTTCCTCTTGTCAGCAAAGTGTCCATGACATGGCTCATCATGACATTCTTTGAGAATATCATGCATTTCATCTTCCTTGACACATCGTTTGATCATAAGATTTGGCCCGGTTTTATACAATTCATTAGAGATCCATGAATATATTGCACTATTTTGAATAATCTCTCATTTCTCTCTAGGAAATATATGTGAAGGTAAATTCCCTGTAACTGTATAGTTAGCAACATTTGAAAACCAAGGAGTTTGAGTAGTTACTGCAAATAGATATTTATCAGGGAACTTATCCTCAACTGTAGTGTTTTCTTTGATATCATGAATGCTAGACAAGAAATCAGCAACTGTATTTTGTTTTCCAGGTCTATCTAGCACAGTAATATTGAATTCATGCAAAAGTAAAAGCAATTTTGTAACTTTGTCATTAGTAATAGGTTTATTTGCCAAATATCTAATTGCAGAGTGATCTGTATGAAAAAAAGTTTCATAGCCTATTATATAGTGTCTAAACTTGTTAATTGCATGAACAATTGCTAAGAACTCTTTTTCACTTAAAGTATAATTCAATTCAGTGGGAGTCAAATTTTTACTTGTGTAGTAAATGGCATAAGGAATCAAATCTTTTCATCCCAGTACAACTTTTAGAGCTGTATCTAAAGCATCTGTAGAAATATGGAAAAGAAGTTTCCAATTTTGTTCTCTTAAGATAGGTGCTTCAGATATTTTTGCTTTCAAGGTTTCAAATGCTGGTTGGCAATCAGGATTCCACTTGAATTCACAATCTTTTGTAAGCAATTTGAAGAGTGGAGATGCTACTTTGGTAAAGTTTTCTATAAACCTTCTATAATATCATGTAAATCCTAGAAAACTCCTAACATCTTTTTGGCAATTTGGAATTGGTAACTTTGAGATGACTTCGAGCTTTGATTAGCCTACTTTAATCCCATCTCCTGAAGTGTGATTTCGTAAAACAATACCTTTTGTAAACATCATAAATCATTTTTCATGGCTTAGTGAAAGGTTTGTTTCTTTACATCTTTTAAGGACTTTTTCCAAATTTTCAAAGGCTTCCTCAAATGTGTTACCATAGACTGTAAAATCATCCATATATACCTCTACACAATCATGTATTAGATTAGATAAAATTTCTAGTACTGCTCTTTGGAATGTTGCAGGTGCATTACATAACCAAAAAGGAAGCACTTGGTAGGCAAAAGTTCCCCATGGACAAGTAAATGCGGTCTTATCTTGATCCTCAGGTGCTACCTGAATTTGATTATAACTACTAAAGCCATCCAAAAATGAAATGTACTTTTTACCTACTAATGTATCTAATACTTGATCTATAAATGGAAAAGGAAACTGATCTTTTAGGGTTGTTTTATTCAATTCTTTGTAGTCAATGCAAACCCTTCATTTACCATTCTTTTTAGGTACAATTACCAAAGGAGAGACCCATTAGCTATCTGAGATTGGGTAAAGGAAGTTTATATTGAGTAGCTTTTGGAGCTCTTCTTTCACAATCTCCCTAAGATTTGGATTCATTATTCTCTGAGGTTGTCTGATTGGTCTATCTTTTTCCTCGATATAGATATGATGGATACAAGTCTTAGGGTCAATACCTTTCATATCAGTATACCACCATACAAATACAATAGAATGTTTTTGTATTATCTTGGTTAGCTCTTGTTGTTATAGTTTCTCCATGTTTTTGTTTATGTTCAATGTCCTACCTGGAAAAATTTCAATTGTAGAGCTCCCAAACTCTTCCATAGAATAGAGAGACATCTGCCTAGATGACAAGTATTCAACATTAGATTTTTCCTGAAATTGTGCATGATCATATTCTGAAGATGTTTCAAAATTTTCAAATGTGTTCAAAATTAGACTATCTTCACTAATTTCTGATATAGTGAACATAAGCTGAATAACATCTTCATCATCGATCCATTCCTTGTCATCTATTTTAATGATTTCTTTTGCTGGAGGATATAAATTAAATTTCTTTGTTGAACTACCATCAGAAATATACATTTCACCAAATCTACAACTAATAAAAGCATCAGTTGTGGCTAGCCAAGGTCTTCCTAAAATTAGTGGGTGTCCTCCTAAGTTATTCTTGGGAGTTAAAAGCATGAAATCAATAGGATATTCCCAAGAATATAAGGAGACTGAAATATCTTCTAGCACACCCTCTAGTTTGATTATTGATCTATCTACAAGTTGCAGTAAGGTAGGTGCGTAAAGAAGGTTAGGAAGTTTCAGCTGCTCCATAGTCTATCTACACATAATGTTTATTTCTCCCCCTAAGTCAATCAATGTGTTTGGAATTTCAATCCCATTTATGCGTGTCTCGACATTTGTGCTTCCTGGATCTAGATATTTCTACATGGAAATCATTCCCATCATGATATCTGCTATTTTTCCTACCAGGTGAATTCTTTTTGTGTCTCTTCGTTTTATTCCCGGTCTTTTGATGCTCAACTCCCTTATTGTTTTTTCTAGACTTGGAATTTCTATAATGGCTTGTAAAAAAGGAATCTTGATACAAACATTTTTGAATTCACCTAGGAAGTCATATTTGGGCAACAAGATCTTCTTTTACACTCCTCTATCAATTTGTAATCTCTCAGGAAAAGGAGGTGTAGAAGTAAATGTAGGTTGCTCAATTATAGGAGTTGTATTTATTGACTCTTTTTGTTTTTCTTTTTGAATGTTTTGGTTTTGAAGGGATGTTCCCTCAAAACTTGTATTGACTTTCAAAGAATCCTCGTTAGAAGCATATTGCTCTTGAATATCTATAGAATGCTTTTCCTTTTCTAATATCCTACCAGTTCTAAGTTGAATATCATTAAGATCTAGAGGAACAACATGTAAGTAGGAAATTGTTGTCCTTCTACCATGTAAGCATTCTGAGGGTTTTTATTATTGGGGTTTGGTAATGGTTGGGATGGTAGTTGGTTTGGTTTCTATTGAAATGGAAGTAAGAGTTGAGAATTTTGACTTTGTTGTAGAGGTTGTTGTGGAAATGGCAATGAGAGGTGAGGGCTTTGATTTGGAAGTTGTGATTGTTGATTTTGTTATTGATTTTGTGGAGGGGAATAGCTCTGATAAGATGGAGGATATTGATAATATTGAGCAAATCTCCCATAAGGATTTTGTACCCCTTATTCCCATGGTTGAGATTGATACTAATTTTGAGGTTGAGGCCAAGGTTGTTGCCATGAATTTGCGTTTGGTGGGGGCTGAAAATTCATTGGATTGTTAAATCCTTGATTTTGTGGCCCTTGCCAAGGTCTTATTGCAACAAAACAAAGAGGTTCTATAGAATTTGGGGCTACTTCCTCTTGAAAGATAGCATTAAGACCTGCGATTGAAGGACAATATTTGGTCTCACGACTTTCTGAACAAATCATACACGTTTCTACAATTTTTGCATCTAAAGGGCATTCCCTTAGAGCATGTTTCTTTTTGCCTTTTGGACAAAAGATGGCTAAAGTATCAGCTTCTATTTTCTGCTTGTTTTGGATTTTGAGGGTGTCTAGCTGTTCACTAAGGCTCCCAAAAATATCAATTTTAAAATCATCAAGCATATTGCCAATTCTGCCCTACTTACAGATCCAGTTGCAGATTTGTTTGCTTTAATAAGAGAAGGATTTCTTGATCCTTTCCTAGTTTTAGACTTCCCTCTTGAGAGATGGACACATATTTCTGCTATGTCACTAAATTGAAGTTGAGAGATGTCTCCCTTCCCCATCATGTTAAGGATATCTATCCATTCATCTCTAATTGCCTTTAACAAAAGAGCTTTCAAAGTTTCTTCATCTAAATTGTTCTTTTTTTCTGTTTTCAAACTTTAGTTGAACCTTTCAAGCAAAACATCTAAGTTTTCATCTTCTTTCTGCATCATCTTGAACACTTCATCCTTATGGTTGGTAGGCATACAATAATCCAAGTATCTATCCAAAAATGCATGTTTCATATCATTCCAAGTTCTAATGGATTAAGTGGCTAACCCCATAAACCATTTCAGAGCATCCCCTTTTAGTGTTGAAGGGAACAATTTGAGTTTTTGAGAGTCTTCTAGATAGTCATAGGTTTTGCATAAGACTTCAAACTCAAACAAAAATGTTTCAGGATCCTCACTTCTCAACCTATAAAATTTTGGGAGGACAGATGCTGAAATGTTTTTCATTGTTTTATGTGTTCCCTCATCTACTATAGGGAATTCAAATGTGTTATCTCCTTTCTTATTTCCTCTACCCCCTCCATTGTTACCTCTACCTCCTCCATTGTTCCCTATACCTCTCCCTCTACCCCCTCCTCCATTGTTCCCTGTACCTCTCCCTCCACCCCCTCCTCCAAATACTGAAAATTTTGCCATCTTGTTCTTCTTCTACCATGATAGTTTCCTCAGAATATTCTATTTCTTCTATTAATGGTTGATGAGAGAGAGAGAGAGTTTGTACTTCTTCTTCCTCACTAGGTATTCCTACTTCTTCAACTACAATAGGCTCCCCTGTAGAGGTGAAAAATGTTTCCTCTCCTAGATCTGGTTTAGTAGATGAAGTGGGAGAATCTTCCAACTAAGTTGTTGCCCCTTGAATTCTAAGAATCCTAAGGCTGGGAGTATGAGTCTAGGATGGAGGTGTGTCCTTTCTAACCCTTGGTGGCGTAGGTGGAGTTGTGGAAATCAAACTTCTGCCCCTAGCTATAAATCTACCCCTATAATATCTTTCTCGATGCATGTCATTGTTTTGTTGTTGTTGTTGTTTTTTTTTTTTTTTTTTTTTTTTTATGAATGTAAGAAGTAAGGCTACCTTGTTACACTTCCCCGGCAATGGGGCCAAAATGTTTAGTCAATTTAGAGTGCTAATTTGCTACATAAATTATCAATCTAGGCGTTGTAAACTGATGAAGTGTAGTGCGCTATATGTGCTAGATGACCCTTCCTTACCTCACTATTTTCAAGTTTATGTTTGTTTTGGGGTTTTGCTCTTTTGATTCCTAAAGTTTTGCAATTTAATTGAAATCTTAATCTACTATTGCTAAGAGCCTAGAAAGATGGAGTGAGAGCTAAAAGTACTTTTTAGACCAAGTTTGGAAGTATGGTTTTAAATAACAAAGTGAAAAAAACAGAGCTTATTTTCTTGCTATTGTAATTGTTTCCAAAACATGAGCTAAAAGGGCTCTTAAAACTACTATCTACTTTAATTACAAAACCAAAACTTAAATTAGAAAATGGAATTGCAGCTACCTAAGTTAAACTGAAAATGAAATAATGGAAACAAAATTACTTCTGTTGTCTGATCTACTTGAAAAAGTAAAGCTTGATGAACAACTGATTGTGAAAGTGTAGCATAACTAAATGAAAAGAAAATTGCATCTATTCTATTTGTGAAAGTAAGACTAAATGAAGTATTGTTGTCACTCTGCTATATAATTCAGCGAGAATTTCCTTCTTATGATAGCAATATTTGAGAGAGTTCATCCTTCATCATTCTAAGAGAAGTAAACATGAAAATGCAAGGCAAAACTCCGTCATAAATAAGACATTTCACCACATAGTCTTAGGATTAACAATCAACAAAGCGCTTTTGGAAACATCCATTTAAATCATGAGTTACTAAATTGATAAGAAAATGGCATTAAACTACCTAACTCAAAACTAATGAACAACAAGAAGTCCCATTCATAAACACAACATTGCACCATTTAGTTTGAGGATTAACCATCAACGAAAGGCTTTGGAAACATTCATTTATATCATGAGTTATTACTCTAATAAGAAAAAGGCATTAAACATCTTGATTCAAAAACTAATGAACAGCAAGAAGTATCATTCATAAACACAACATTTCAACATTTAGTTTGAGGATTAACCATCAATGAAAGGCTTTGGAAACATTCATTTATATCATGAGTGACTACAGTAATGAGACAAAGGCATTAAACATATTGAATTTAAAAACTAGGAACTAACGAACAACAATGAAAATAAATCTAGTTATGCTACTGACATAAAAAAACCTACAGTGAAGAGGCTAGAAAATAATGGAAACTAAAGAACTATTCTACACTAGCTATTGGATACTAGTTGTGCAGGTGGAAAACAACGTCCTTGGCTTCAGGATACTGCCTCGAATTCATTTACTAAGAAATATGAAAAAACAAAGTTCTACTTGCTGTAGGTTTCTTCCGTTGACTCCCCTTTGACCAGGGTTCTCCTTATTGATTTTGGTCAAATGGATAGGACACCATCCATGCTCAGACATTTTCCCAGCTACCCATATGGTCTGTTTCCTCTCCTGACACCTGTAACCTACAAAAGCGTGAAGATGGCTATGGAATAGCCGGTTAGCTGCGGAATGCGGCTGTGTTTTGTAGCTAAAAAACAAAAACCTATCCAAATAAAAAACATAACAATATAAATTGAAAATCACTGAAGTATACTCCTTGAGGCAATATGCAATGGCTTTTGATGATTTAGGATGCATTTTCATGGAAAATCAAAGGAGGAAGGATGAATAAATTACTTAAGAAAGAGGCAGTTTTGGAACTCAACACAAATCCCTACACTACTGGCCCTTTCTGCATCAGCCCGTGGAATGTGGATTGAAGTCTCACCCGAAATATTATGGGGGGATGTTGGAACCAAGTTTTCACACCTTGGAGATGTCTTAGGGGTCAATTTAGTCCAACTTTGAATACCTTCGCGCAGGCCACTTCACACACTATCCTGACCTGTGATTCCTTTGCGATCTATTAGGATCACCTTTTGCATAGCCCTAACGAGGGGCTGAGATGATTTTGCGCTGCGAGGGTAGCGATCTATGCTATTTCCCCAAGTTACATCGTGTATCTTACTTATCTTCTTACAATTGTTAGGTAACTTCATGTAAATAGATACCTTATCTCACATTTACTTAATCAACACAATCATATAAGTTCACACACGATATAAACAGTGAAAATTCAATTCATACCCAATATACTCAAAGTATAAAAATAGGAAATGAATACACATGAATGGTATAAAACATCTCTTTATTAATGGTTCAATGGTTACAAACTCAACCTGCCTTCAGCACTAGCTACAGGGGTCCGCATTATCATCTACGGACGACTAGGCTTCTGCGCACTTCGCTGCAGAGCCTTCTCCTAATCTACGACCGAAATACTTGACTCTACACTTAGATCTTCTACTATCCTTCTATTCCATCATCATTCTCATTCTATTACTAATTGACTTACAACTTAGAGCCTCGTTGTATTTGCACAATCCCATGGTCTGTGGACCATGGGTAGATCTCTAAAGCCGACATTACATTAAAAAATTAAGGGCGGACAACCCTATAACTCATTTACAACTTCATGCTTCACGTCGACAAAATTTAGACTCTTTACACTAGATTTACACTTTTTAGCCAAATCTGGGCTTTTAGCCCCAAAAATTCCCTTGGGAGATCCTGTTCCCAACAAGCCCCCAACACAAACATTGTGACTCGTCCTCAAGTCACTCTGTCAGTGCAAAGATCTTCCCGTGGAGACCTCCCATCTCTACCTGGACCGCTACAGGATGGACAACGCACTGAGAAGTTGTCTGTTGTACTTCCTTGACTTGTTGTTCAGAGACTGTTATAGTTGAACTGTTGCCCTGCACTTGTTCCTGCATTCCCTGCATCTGCACAATCTTGGCTTCAATCGAGGCTGTAATGACGAATGCCTCATCGACCCATGGTTGTATGAGCACCTTCAAGACAACTTCCTTCTGTCACGCAGTGTATACGTGCTCCTTGAGTGCTTTTTCCTACTGCATCTGCGTGAGCCTCTATGTAACGGCCACCATCTATGTGGTCCCTTCTATGTCATCATACTGTTACTATAGCTCGCACACCTCTATTTTTAGGCACTGCATGTTGGGGTCCTTCTGTAGAGTGGTGAGGACTTCAAACAATCCTTAAAAACATTTGGTGCAATCCTTCACTACACTGTTGATGTTCGTTATTCCTGTTGTTATGGCATTAGCGTGCTACTCTTTGACCTCTGGGGGAGTTGAAGGTTGTGCCTTCAGTTGTAGCTCAACTATCTAAAGGTTCAACTCCAGCTGAACCTTAGCCATCTCTTATTTCGCCTCACCTACCCCTACTGCTAATCTCTAGATGCACGCCTCTGTTGGTGCCTCTGCAGGGATGGCCAACTCAGGGACCATCTGGCAGGCTTCCTCGACCACCTGGACTAGCTATCTATTCTATGTGACAACCTTGTCGTGCTACAGGCTCAATTGTTCCATATTAATACGTTGCTCGCTCATCACCTGGAGTGCGTGATTCTCCTTGGCCCACAGTTCTGCAGTCACTCCATCCTACAAAACATAGAGCATCTCTCGCATGAGCGTAGCCATGTTTATCCCAACTCCCTTCAGTGCACTAACCATAAGCATGTCAACCTCATTTTCTGTAACCAATGCCCCTTCTGGTAGCACTATAGTGTTGGTTATGCAGACGCGCAAAATTTCCTGAATTGCGACCATGCCTATTGCGAGGCTAGTCGAAAGAGTACCAGCCTAAGGAGTGCACACCTACGACTCCCGTATCTTTGACCGAATGGCCCACAACACCATCTTATTTTCTTCCACGAAATTTTGGAGTTCCTCCTTGGTGACATTGTGCACCATCTCCCCTATATCATGTAGATCTCCCTCAGTAAGCACTACTACTTCAGCTATGTGGATGTTGTCTATGGGTCTGCACCACCTTCCTCTGTTTCAAGCTCCTGTTCAGGCAAGGGCAACTTCTGGCCCTTGAGCTCCTTCTTAGCTACCCTCTCCTACTCTTATGCCACCTTCGCAGTGTCCCGCGCCTCCTACACCTTTACTTCTCTTACTTCATTCCTTCTCTTCTCTGCCAATTGCGCCATCCGTAAATTTGCCTTAGATTCCTGTCACCCACTCCATTTGGTCTCAAACCAAGCATCACATCATGCATAGTGACTGCAACAGTCACTTTTCAGCCAACCTGCGCAGCAATGCAACTACCCTTGCACTGTCGCAGACCCTATGAAAGCTCGCTATTGTGTGCAGTCCTAACATCGTGCAGCTCTCAGTTAGAGTAGTTTTTAGTCCCATGCCTCCTTTCAGCTGCCTGGAGTGCTAAGACTATGCTTCCCGCGGCTAGTCAAGTGGCCGAAGCACCTGTATATGGCTTCAAGCGACTACCATTTACTTTACCTGGAAAGAGTTTTCCATTTAACTTCACCAAATGCACCATGTTTCCATTTGTGATTTCCTTAATAACATATAGTCCCATCCAAAGCATCAAACTAATAAACTCTCGGTGGTAGTCCCTAAGTTCATCAATGTAATTGAGCTCCTCTTGCGTTATCACCATGGTCTTTTTATCAAGGAAGTTCTTTTATATTCCTTCCTCAAGCTTCTTGACTTCTGCTTCCGCTATGGCGCTTTTCTCCCTCAACCGAACTCTTTCATTCATGAGTTCTTGGAGCCTAATATCACCCTACCAGATCTCTTCATCGAGTCCCAACTTTCCTTCTTCGAGGTCTTCCAACTGCATGAGCCTTTCTTCCAGGTCTCTACAGTCTATTACCCCCGTGAGCGCCACTATGTGTGGACTAGACATGATAGACTCCATAGGCATTACGACTTTTACTCCATAAATCAATCGAAAAGGTTTTTTTTCTGCGTACATGTAGGTCCCAATCACTTCGGTACGCGTTGCATACCATGTTCAGTGTGTTTCACCCCTTGTCAATTGCTTCTCCATAGATAACCTTCTGCACAATTATTCTTCCCGCATACTATCTATCCAACCTTAAGAGCCAATTTCACATCTGCCACCCCAAAACATACTTATTGACCATACCTCTCAACATGGAGTTCATGTGCATCCATGTAGTTTGTTTTCCATATGCTTGCATCCACCTGGCTAGATGCGTGCGTGGATCATCCTGCCCATTTTATTTTTTAGTTGATCGTACTCTAGGCTTCCCAAACTATGTGTGCATCATCCTCCTACACTCATACCAGTCATCAAAGCTCCCTTTGTGCATACCCCACCACCTCACGAGCGTAGTGCACAATACCCAATTCAAGGCCTAGAAACATTGCTTTTCTGGCACCTCCCTTTCAAACATATCTACGAAAGTATCTACCTCACATAGCCCATCATAAGTAGGCAGATCCCTCACTTCCGTTGATACTTAGTGTAGTGTTCTTGTCATCATATTACAGCTCATCATGGTTACCTCATGTAACAAATTCTGCCATCGCTCTATCTCCTCATGAGAATCTAACGTACAGGAGATTTCGCGCTCCCATGAGATCTGTCCATTCGCCATGGGATTTACCCAATCTTGCTCTCACGCAGTTATTTTGTAGATGTAGTCCAAATCATCATCAATTCCATAATCATGCATCAACTCTGTATAGCATGATCTTTCAGTAGGGTCTAGAGGTATAACTACACGTAGAGACTTCTTCTCAAAAATCATCTTACACTTCGTCAAATTAATCACCCCATTCATGTGAGTGGCCCAAGCAATTCCTAAGAGTGCAGGGTCGGGATTGTTGTCATCAACAATCTATATTACTTCAAAGTCTGCTAGCGTGCTCGCTCCCTCAATATCCACAGTAATTCCCTACAATCTCGCCATAGGAATTATCTTCTGTGTGTTCACCATTCGCAGCTGAATAGGAGACCATTGTAGCATAGGTCTCCTCGTTCGCTCCCATGTATGCTTCAGCAGAACATTCACATCCGACCCTAAATTTAGAATAACTTGATCAATTTCATATTCTCCAATCTGCATGGTTAACCTCATTTCTCTTCCCGTCCTTGTCTTATGCTTTCCAATATTTGGACTACGCGCATACTCCTGGTGCGATCCTAGCGCATCTGTTAATGAGTTCCTGTAATCTTTTTATAGCTTTATTGTCACAAAGTAACTTCATGCATGTTTCCAGGGATTTCGTGAGCATAGAAATTTCCATCTCCAGCTGCGTTCTATCTTTGCTTCCTAAAGTGGAGGCATCAACGAAGCTCTTCTTAGCTTCCATGAAGGTTTCCTTAGCGCGCTCCAAATCAAACTCTGCTTCTTTCACCAGAGCTTTGCAAACCCAAGTACTATCTTCAGGTTGTTTTCCTCCATGATCTCCCATCGTGATTCCACTTTGAAGCACAATTTTCATATTGGGATCCTCCTCGCGTGGCTCAGACCTCATCATCTGCAGGTTCTGAGTTGGGGGAGGTGGTAGCACTCCTTTGTCACATATCATAGCTATCAGTGTAGGCCAATCATCTGTCTCGTGATCAAACAAAGTACAATACAAACATGATGGATGTGTTGGGTTCATACAATCGCGGGCATAATGTCTCAGCTGTTAGGAAACCAACTCACAAAAATATAGAAAAGATAGATCAACGCCTTAGAATTCAGCCTCTTCGAGGGGGCAACCTCCTTTACATTACACAAATGAAAAATTCTTGGATTATACAAATGACTAAACCTCCCTTCTATATTTAGGAGTCTAAGGGGTCACAATATAATCAAGCTGACATAACAGTAATAACACAAGGGCACGAAAATAACAATAGTGGGTTTGTATGGGGCATACTAATAACAATATGGGGACAATAGGGGCACAATAATAACAATAAGGGATACGATGACAATAGTAATGGGGGAATCACTAGTATTATAGGGGCCTAACATTCCCCTCTTCCCATTAGGTAGGGTCGCCATTTCTTAAGTGCATGTAGTATTGCCAACATTTCCTTCTCATAAATGGCTTTGTGTAAATACTTTCCCTTTATTGGACGAATTTCGAAAGCAATGGGTCTTTCGTATTGCATTAAAACAACATCAATTCCATTTCCTAAAGCATCACATTCCACAATAAAGGTTTTTTTGAAGTTCACGTAGCTAAGACTGGTGCTTGGTACATTGCCTCTTTAAGATGTTTGAAGGCACTTGTTGCTTCTAGAGTCCATGAAAATGCATATTTATTCAATAATGTTGTTAGAGGTGCTGCTATTCTCCCATAATTCTTAACAAACTTGTGATAATACCATGTCAACCCAAGAAACCTCACATATGCTTTATGGTGTGGGGATTTCATCCTTATGGCTTTAATTTTTGGGTCTAGCCTTAAACCTTATGAGATACATATGACCCAGATATTCCACCTCTTGTATCCAGAAAATTTTGCAGCATTTGCATATAATTGTTCTCTCGAATGCTTGAGCACCTATGACATGTTCAACATGATCCTTCCAAGACATGTTGTAGATTAGTATATCATCAAAAAGTACTAACAAAAATTTTCTAAGGAATGTTTTGAAAGTGGAATTAATCAAACCTTGAAATGTAGAAGGTTCATTGGTAAGGCCAAAAAGCATGACCAAAAATTTATAATGACCCTCATGAGCTCTAAATGTTGTTTTCCGAATTTCTTCAATCTTCATTCTGATTTGATGATATCATGAAGGAATATCCAACTTGGTGAAGTAAATTGATCCACGCCATTCATCCACTAATTCATCAATGATAGGAATGGGAAATTTATTTTTAATAGTGAGCTTGTTGAGCTCCCTATAATCCGGACACATGCACCATGATCCATCCTTCCTGTGCACCAATACTACTAGAGAAGAGAAAGAACTTTGGCTAGGTTGAATTATACTAGCCTCTAGCATTTCTGCAACCATAAGTTCAATTTCACTCTTTTGGGCATAGGGATATCTGTTCGGCCTGATGTTTGGAGGAACACTTCCTGGAATGAAATGAATAGCATGATCACGATCAAAAATAGGTGGGAGACCTTTGGGAGTCTCAAATACCTTGGAATGATTGTCCAAGACTTTTTAGAGATCTGGATAAATAGATGATTTCGATGTGGGAACCTATAACGAACATAATTGTGCAATTACACCTCGTTGTTCCTTATTTAGAAGCTTTTTCATACCATTAGAGCCGATTATTTTTCTTGGTTTCCCTACAATAACCCTTAATTCAACTTCATTTCGTTCCGCACAAAACTTCATGAAAATTTCTTGAAAATTAAAATCTATTGTACCCAAGGATTGTAGCCATTGGACTCCTAGTACAACATGAGCACCACCCATTGGAATTAAAAGCATTCAACTATTCAATACATATTCACCCATGAATAGCTTGATATTATGGTGCTTTCTAGAGCCATTTATGGTTTCTCCACTTGCAACCATCACTTGACACTCTGGTGCTAGATATAGGAAGTAGTTCAATTCCTTTTCTATCTTACAATGAATAAAATTATGTGTAATTCTCGAATCAATCCACACTATTACATTTTTCTTCTTGATATGTCCTTCTATCTTGATAACTTGAGGAGTGATAATTCTATTCAATGCATTACAAGATATTGTTGGATCCATTTAGCCTTAATCTAGGGTTTGTTCCTAGTGTATATCCTCCTCTTTTGACATTTCCTGTTACTTTTCTTCCTCCTCTTCACAATCTATGTAGAATAATTTCTTCTCACCAAACTTATGACCTTTAATGTATTTTCTATCACAACTGTAACAAAGCCCTTTTGCTATTTTTTCTTCCAATTGTTGTGGTATCAACCTTGTAGGTTGTGGAAGGCTAGGGGAAGCAAAACTTCCATCTTTAGGGGTAGGCCTCCTAGTTGCCATAATTTTTCTTTCTATTTTTCTTTCTAACCTGAATGCCTTCTCCAATGGCTCAAGTTCCCAAATGTGAACCTCGTGTTGGATATTATCCTTTAAAGTCCCTATGAATACATCAATACTATGCTCCTATGGAATATTTTTTAACCTCATGTTCAATTTTTGGAAGTCCTCAATGTGCTCCATCATTGAACCCTTTTGTTTGAGATTTATCAATTGGCTAAAAAAGCTGTTGCTTTTTGTATCCTCATAATGTGCTATCATTTCTTCCATAAAAATTACCCAAATGACAATTTGTTTACAACAACAAAGCCATTGATACCATACAAACTGATTTGGTTTCAAATATAAAGATGCAATACATACCTTTTGTGTGTGTTGCACATTATGGAGATTGAAAAATTGCTCCATCTGTAGTATCCATGTTCTGGGATCCTTTCCATCAAACTTCCTCATATTGATTTTTGGAACATGGTGGGTCTTCAATCCAATGTTAGAGTCTATGAAATCATGATTAACACTTCTTTTGTTCTCATCATGAGTTTCCTTTTCGACCCTTCAACCATTAGTGACCATTTCTTGTAGAAACTTATTCAAATTTATCTTCAATTCTTCCATCTTATCATCCATGTCGTTCATCTTAACGCCTATGCCATTCATCTTAGATTCCACACCATCCATCTTAGCTTCCATATCATCCATCTTAACTTGCATGCCATTAATATTAGCTTCCACGCCATTCATCTTGGCTTCATTTACCTTTAGTGAGAGTGAAATTTGTTGTACTTGATCTTGTAATTTTGATATATCATGTTGTATTGCTTCCTCTTCTTCACAAGTCATGCTAGAGCTTTCAGGTTACTGACTAGGTGTTTCCATTTTATTTCTTTGGGTCATTAATTAATGGTAACAATTCTTCACTATTCCCTTTGAATTCCTTCAAACTAATTTTTCAAACCAATATTATGCAAAATTTAAAAAACTACACACTTTTTTTCACTTTGTAAGAGCTTGATATTGAATCTGTTGTATCTCTATAACTGTGGGTCTAGAATATCTAAAATCATGTGTTGTATTAGCCCTCTAATTCCTCTTTCTAACCCCGCAAGTATAATTAAGATTGGATTCTCCAAGGAAGAGTTACACCAAATATCCCATGGTTACCTGATTATATACTAGTTTAGTAGAGTGCAATTGTACGAAGTGGAACATGTCACTATTTCAACCTTAGTACTTGAAACTGATAGACAAAAATCTACAGGCCATCCTCTTTTTGAAACTTCTTACAAAATTTCAATGTGATGCTCAAAACAAAAGTTATGATGATCTTCCCCAGATCACCGATTTAGAATGTAATTCGGGAGTCTGCAAGAACCCTAACTTCCTCAGATCATATATCCACCAATATAGCGAGACAAGCTCTAAAATTTGGACGAAATTTCAGAACTATTTCAGCTCAAATGGGTTTTTTTTGTAGCATTTGAAATGTCACATAAAACAAGTTATAGTGAAAATTCCATGATGACCTGTTTGGAGCAATGAAACCCTAGAATCCAAAGCTCTGATACCAAATGTTAGGAAACCAGCTCACAAAAGGATAGAAAAGATACATCAACTTCTTATAATTGAGACTCTTCAAGGGGACAACCTCCTTTACATTACACAAATGAATAATTCTTGGATGATACAAATGGCCAAACCTCCCTTATATATAGGAGTCTAAGGGGTCACACTATAATCAAGCCGACATAACAGTAATAACATAAGAGCACAAAAATAACAATAGTGGGTTTCTATGGGGCATACTAATAACAATATGGGGACAATAGGGGCACAATAATAATAATAAGGGATACAATGACAATACTAATGGGGGAATCATTAGTATTATAGGGGCCTAACACTAGCCCTCCGCAATTGTAGAATATCAGCTGTCCGCGACCTCTTCCAAGTTCTCCTCTACCTCGGCCTCGTCTACGCCCCTAAAATCCTATTCGTGCCACTCCTACATTCTAGTCTAGGGGCTGTGTTTCAGCCTAAACTCTGTAGGTGGGAGTTCTATCCATCATCAATTCATAACTCCTACAAGTGTTCTCATCATGTCCCACCGACCTACAAAAGTTACAGAACAATTGTTGTGAATTATGCACGTAGTTCTGTAACCACAAACCAGGTGCCACACTAGGTCTTGCTTGCAATTCCATCCTTAAGAACATCGGCCCTACTCCCACAAGGTAATTCACGAATGCTGGGTAGTGGTCCTTATCATGACCCTGACCCTTTCATTTTACACACCACACCTCTTCGCGCACTTTTGGTTGAGTTGTTCTCTCCTGTTCCAGACTCTGCATCCCAAGGCATAAGTTTTTCAACTACGCATTGATCTGCTCAACTCCCAACTAAGGATCTTGCATTGGGGTCCCATGCAGCCTCATCGCGATCTATAAGGCCTCCACTTGAGTCGTTAAATTATGTTGTGATCACGTGCTCCTTAAATGTGGCATTAGTGATGCTACAAACCATTCCCGATGTTGTCCATCCATCAAATTCATATTAGCTTCATGAATCGTACACTTCAACCTCTAATCTAACTCCCAAGGAATTTCTCCTAGTAGCATTGTGATTTCTTTAAACCCAATGATTGACTGTGCTTCAGAGTTTGGCCTACTAAATTCTCTGTTTAGCACTGCTTGTATATTTGCGATTCCCATATTTGGATTATCATTGGAGTGCTTAGTATACTAGGTCAGTACGTGATCCTACAGAGTGTTGACTAGCATTGCTTTCTTTATATTATCATTTATAACTTCCTACTCTTCCCATACCACTTGTATTGGTGAGCTCCAGTATTGTAGCAATAATACTACAACTCCTAGGGCTTCCTTCTTTATTGTTATCAACTCGGTAGTTCGTAACAAACTTGGAAGCAACGATGATGTATGCACAAGTACTAGCTCTTACTGCAGGCTGTCACTTGGTCAACTGGCACAAGATCGCTAGGAACTAAAGCCAACTTCTATGAATTATCAGAAGAAGCTTTTAACTATGATGAAAGAAAGGTAACTCTACAAAGGCTATTCTATTTGCAGAAAGAGAAGGAAAATTGAAATGAAACGCAAACCCTAGCAAACCCTATTTTACCCACTAACCCTACGTTTGCAAGCAAAGAGATGAAAAATGATGAAATGAGTGCCATTGACTACTAAAAAGTTAAATTTCATTTATTCAAGCTACTTCTAAAATGAAATGAGAAGAAATCATCTTTTTGTGCTTTTGAGTATTTTTATGTGAAATTATTATTCTTGTGATTTATCTGGTTGTGATTGCGCAGAAGTTTGGTGGCAAAGGAAGAGGGAGTTGGATTTTGTATAGGGAGCGGAAGGTTTGGAGAGGTCCCAAGAATCCCCTAGTACCCTTCTAAAGACTTCCATAGCGATCGGACTTCGAAAAATCACTCACAGGAAATTCTACAGGAGGCTATAGGGGATCTACAAGAGGAGGCCGAGAGCTATTCTTGGAGTTTTGAAGGTGGAAAAATGATGGGAAAGGGGAATTGAAGGATATATGAAGGTGTTGAGGTGTCTAGAACTTATCAAGGAAGATCAAGAACAAACATTATGGTTGGATTTGTTCAAATGGCAAGAAACCAGCTTTATGGAGAAAAACACAGAAATTGAGGAAGATTGGCGAAATGTTGCGAATGAATTGGGGAATCTATGAGAAGTGAGGTGGTACTAGTTGTTTTATGGATGTATGGTGAGCTAAGGTGTCCTGCAAAATATCTACACATTTACATATCAAAACTGAGCGGGAAAAAACTAGTTGTACTATGAAAATAGAAATATCACTTATTAACATAATTCCTAACCTAAACACAGAAAATGTTGAACAGTAACCTGTGAACAAAAAAGCATGCAGAGAGATCTATGGTAGAAGAATAGGAAATGATCTAAGAAACTAAATCTGAACCAATATCAATCTTTCCAAATCAAGTTATCACACTAGCAGTTGCATGGAAGAGCAAAAATTGTGTTTTTGGTGGCAGCAGTAGTGCCTTGACCTCAAAACATAGTCCCGGGAAGGGAGAAAGGAGATCAGGGCCTTCTATTGGCCTTTTTGAATCTCATTCTATCACTACAGTAACCTACTTGAGCTACTGAAACAAGAACAACTATACTAACCATCAAAAGCAACATAATCTAACAAAGTAAAATGAATCTATGCAACAGAAATTAACTCGTGAACTGAAGCAAAAACATATAAGTACATAGTAGGAGGTGATGGGAAGCTTGGTTTTGGCCCTAACCCAAGAGCTTCAGCCCTCTGAAAGAGATTGGTCCTGGCTTAAAAACTGTTTCATCTTCATTATCAAAAATAGCAGTCACTTTACATAAACTATTCTAAAAAGGAACTTGAAAATGAGCTGAACACAATGCTGAACAAAAGTGTGAAAATATACTAGTAATTGGATAGCCTATTGAGACTCTAAGCCCCCTTATTTAAGCAAATGGAATCCTCCAACAGTCCTCCTAAAATCAAGCAACTCGGCTCTCTAGAACTGGAGATAAACAACAGTCCTACTTTGCTTGCTCGGCTGCCCCTTGGAATCATCAATGTGGACCTTTGTGCTCCGAGTTGCTGATGGAGGATTTGAGTAAAGGGGTCATAAATGAAGGATACACACCCCCTATAAGTCCTCTTACCTGTGTTCCTTGAGTTTTGGCTGCCATTTTGTCATAAATCCCTTGACTTTGTCCAAAATTGACCAAACAATCTGCATAAGGCTCACATTAGACAACATGGAAAAATGACTAACCCAATTCACTTTATTAGCATAAATATATTCAAAAACATGCAATAAACTTATGAGAATGGTGGATTAAGTTGAAATAAGAGGCAGAATGAGCCCATATAATTACCCATTCTAGGGCTCATCATCACCCCCCTACTGAATGGGTTAATCATATTCTGAGCAACTAATCTAACTCTTCATCCTTGATGGCTCTAACAAATTCCTTGACATCCCAAGCCTCTGATGTGATGTCTTCCTCTTTATCATGGAAACCTACCTTCCTATCCACTTCTTCCCACTGTTTCTGTTCTTCCTCCTCTCTTACTCCTTCTAGCAGTCCTAGCAACAGTGGAGGACTGAATTTAAGGCCAATCCAATTTGCCTTCAAGCTTTGCAATGAGTGCTTATACAGGGGCACTCTCCTCATGGCTTCCCTCATCCTATTTAGGGAGTGATACTCCCTAATCTATAGGCAGTGTGGCAATGTATTCCACCTTCTCATGCAGGCATGAATGCAATCATCTCCAAACAATCTCTCCATGTCCTTGAAATGAGCAATAGCCTAGGCTTGCTTGTCAACATAGTCAGGGATAGCTTGAGGATTAGCTACAAGGTGTTGGTAGGCATAGATGAGAGCAAAGGGTTATGCTGGTTTTGATCTAATCATCAGGGGTTCACTCAGCTCTTTTTCCATCATTTTCTGGATTTCTACTGCCATTTTCTCTTCATGGCTCATCCAAGATGCCATAGCCATCAGCTGCAAGCCTCCCAATGTAGTATTTGGATCCCATAAGTTCATGTCAATAAGTTCCATGTTGTGCAGGTAAAATTATGCTAGCTTCGCTTTATCCTCAGTTGAACTGTGATCACATAAATGCATGAATTGGCTATAATCTTGAAAAGGTATTATGCCCCTCTGGGATAGTGTCTTAATCCAAAATTGGAGCCACTAATCTTTGAGGTATAGTGCATATAATGTGGCTGGCTTCCTGCACTATAATGCCTCCATTGCCCAGCTAGCCATGCAGGCTAACTGGGCTTCCTTTTCCTATAGTTTCCTTTTCAAAATCAACACTTCATTTGCTGCCTGGGATTCTTTTTCCTGTTGCTGTTTTATTAATGTCTCACTATCTACCTGGGGTTCCTCCTTCTATTGTTGTCCTTTTAAGATTGACAGCTCATTTCCTCCTTGAGGTTCCCTTTCTTTTAGTTACTTCTTCAACATTTCATTTTCTTCCTCCAATTAAGCTCTTTTGATGCTTTTTGTATGCCTAACCATGCTCAATTCTTTGCCCATATCTCTCAACTTGTTTTACATGTGACCAATGTCTTCTACCCCTTGAAGTACATATATGGTTGTCTATTCCTTTTCCCCTTGGGCTTGGCTACAGTACTAAGTGCAACAAGAACAACTATTGCTTCTCTTGCTAGTGTCTCAGGCGACACTTCTTCTTGTTGTCTTTCTTCTTTTTCATCTGTTGTTTTTCTTGTTTCTGCTGTCTTTGATTTCGTTTTTGCTATCTTTGGTGTTGTTTTCTCCTCTTCTTACTGAGTTTCTGTCTTTCTTGTGGCAACCTTTTTCTGAGCTGTCTTGGGCTTCTTCTTTTCAGTTCTTGTCCTCTTCATTTTCTCTGCTCTGGTTTCCCCTTTTTCTATTTTTGATGTTCTTTTCTTCTTTGCTTTAGGCTCATCCGTGGTGGTGTCATGTTTCTCCTTTCGTCTCTGCTTTTCCTCTTTTTCTTCTTCCAATTGAATGTTTTGTTCTTCTTCATGGATTTCCTTCTCAACTTCCTCTTTTTGTTCCTCCTCTTCATTTCTAGATGGACTAAGGTCATAAGTGAGAGTTTTTATATCATCTTCTTTAGTCATGTTCCTGAAAATCTCCTAGGCTATAGGGATTATGTAAATTTGGAGGGCATCCCCCACCAGCAATTTAATGAGCCCATGGTGTGCCAGTTGGTCTAGAACCCCTGCATTCAATTTGGTGCTACACTCTATCAATTATTGGAGGATAAAATATGGGAGACTGAGCTTTCTAGATGCAGGCAGGTCCATGCCATATCTTAGTTCATGTAACAGTCTGAAATTATAACCATAGACTATGCTATATCTTCCTTCATAGGAGATATATTTCATGATCTGATAGTTTACCTCACCCCATGGATAAGGTATACTTGTCCTCCTAATTCCATTCTTATCCTCCACGGAATGTTCATCAGGCTGGGAAAAGGTCTTCTTAGCAACCTTTCCTAGTGGTTTTTCTTCTTTGCTCCAGGGGAGCCCAAGTGGGAGACTTGTAATTCTATTGATGAACTCTGGTGTAAGTTCTATGGTTATACCCCTGAAACTAACTGTAGCATGGGTTTTTGAGTGGGGTTTTAAAGACAATAAAAATTCCTCGGTGACTTCCTCATCATACCCATGAAACTTCTCAAAGAAAGGCATCCAATTTGCCCTGGTAAAGAGTGCCACCACTTCTATATGTTCAAGAAATTTAGTTGAATTCAGAGGCTCCTTCCTCATAAAACCCCCTATCATGATGTTTAAAGACTGCTGGAATGTTTCAGGTGAGGAGTAAGGCACCAAATTTTCAAACTCGAAAACAGAGGGACACCTGAGGTTTTTTCTGGAACCAGAGAGAGTTTTTTGTGTACTTCCTCTTTAACAAAAAGAAATTGCAACTTTCCTTCCCTTCAAACTATGTTCTCAAACTTAATTTACTTCTTGGTTTGTTTGAGGGAATGGATATCTTTTTAAAAAAACATAGAGTATACAAGACAATGTCTTTTTCTTTTCACGAAGTAAGCAGACCACCCAATGAAAATTCACTATTTTAGAGGCTTAATTTCCTATGATTGCATCACTTCTTTACACAGGAGAATACCACGAAGGAGAAAGAGACAAAATTTCAATGTAGAGAGTAAAATGGAGAGACTGTATATATTTCAAAAAAACACAGAAAGATTTATGTTCTCCCTTTTCCTTTCTTTTCAACTCAATACTTCACTTGAAATCCCACCACCTTTCATAGATATATAAAATGTAGAGTGCATTTTATTGATCCTACCTTTTCGAGCTTGAATTTGGCATAAAATCCTGAATTTCCCTCTGCGAGACTGCTCACTGGCCCTCCTGTTAAGGGCTCTTGTAGTATTGTGTTTCCGCTCCTATATAGTGTGATAATGCCCCTGTAGAGCCCGATAAGCGAAATGATTTTGAAACTAATAGAGTGATTGTTACGAGGTTCTGAAGGTGGTAGGTAGATTTTTGCAGTCAAGAGCACAACGATGCAAATGAAAACAAAGGTGATGAAGGTGTCGACTGTAGCATACTTAAGCTTACGGGAACCTTACGGGCGTGTTCTGCGGTGATGAGGTGATGTGGTAGGAAGGGTATGTTATCCCCATCCAGACCGTTGGTCCCTACTCCAGTTCCATTATGATACTTTATGCCGCCTTCCCATAATCGCTTCCATAATTCTCGTTATCCGCCGCCACCACTACTTTTTTTGAGTTTTTCTTCCCGAGTTGATTGAACACATGTGCTGATTGCTCCCACTGAAGGATGTTTGAATTGGATGGGGCATGTTGGAATTGGATGAGGGTGCCCAGTTAACTGGTCACCGATTTTGTTTAATCGTGACCATCTCAATTGTTCATGCAGTTTCTAAATTATACGCAAGCAACAGAGGAATGGGTTTCTTCACTTACTTGTTGGTCACTACCGTGCTGTTGCATGCTCAGACTTTGGCACTCTGTTCATGGATTGATGTTGTTGTTGGCCTGTCGCTTCTGAACGGTGGCTTAGCTACATCATGCTGGTGATCTTCAATCAGGACCGGTTCCTTGCATGTTTTATCATCTATGGCTGCACTGACCCTGCCCCCGGAGCTCGATTTCTAAGGCGATCAGTTGTTACAAGAATCCTACAGGATTTCCTGTAATTGCTTCTCCCTCTAAAATTTTTGGCTGAGGCTTGAGTAGGGACTGAAGAGATAGCAGAAGAAGGTTCTAAAGGAAAAGGAGAAGCAGCAGGTATACACCAAGTAAGAAACAAGTTAAGGATGCTGCTATTAATTCTTCATTTTTTTCTTAACAATAGAAATAGGCTTTCTATGTTTTTTGTCAAGGGAAGAAAGAAGCAAGTGGAAATACAGTGGTGCAGGTATGGAATGGAGAGTTAGGAGGATGAATGGTGGTAGGGAGGTCCACAAGTCTTCTAGACAAATTTCTAGCCCTCTCATTCTTTTCTAAACTTGATTTCGAACTCCCTGTGGTTTCTATAGGACCCTCATGTAGAATGCACAGAGCTTCTTGTAGGATGCATAATTTCCAGAATGAGTGAGACCAAGGCCTAGGTAAAGACAATGGCGATGGAGAAATGATCTATCAGGGGTGTATTCAGCCTGGCCATGTCCCTTATTCTTCTGTGGCCCTCCTGCAATCTGCAATGCATTCAAAAAAGTTAGTTTTTCACTTTTTTTTCTTTTTTTCCCTCTTTTTCTTTTTATTAGACAGTTGGGGCGCCTCCAGGAGGCTTTCACACTCGCTTCCTACCCTAATCGCCTCCAGGAGTTTTTCACCCAGTGATATTTTATTGTTTTTTTCTGTTTGTTCTTTTTTCTATTTTTTTCTTTTTTTCTTCCTTTTTCTTGTGTTTAGGGTGTGGGTGGAGTGGAGGCAGAGACATTCTCCACTACCAACACTATTTTACTTAGATTCTCAATGAATTCTTGCTTGGAGAGGGGTTTCCTGTAGATATCCAACCTGTTCCCATTGATGAGCATGGGGATGGTTTCTTCATCGATGGTCTAGATCAGAACTGAACCATTGCCATTGCACTTTTCTACTATGTACGGTCCCAACCATATTGTCCTCAGTTTACCCTTGAAATCTTTATATCTTGAATCATACAGTAGTGCCCAATCTCCTTCCTGGAATTGTTTCTCTTTGAGTTATCTATCATGCCATATTTTCCTTTGAAGCTGGACTACCTCTGAGTGGATAAGGGCCTACAATCTCTATTCATCCAATCCATTTAGCTGAAGTAACCTTTCCTTTTGTGCATGGCTGAGATCTAGGTCAAACTGAGCTACCATCCTTAGTGTGTTATATTCAAATTCTATTAAGAGCAAAGCCTTCTTCCCATAGACTAGCTCATAGGGTGTGAACCCTGTGGTGGTTTTCCAGGTGGTGCTATAGGCCAAAGTGGCCTCAACCATTTGATCTGCCGAATCCTTTCTGCTGCTGCTCACTACCTTGGTAAAATTCCCTTCCAAAGCTCTATTACTGACTTCCACTTGTCTATTTCCTTGTGGATGATAAGGGGTGGAATTTATGTGCTTAATTTTGTGATGTGTGAGCAGCTCTTCAATAAGATTGGACATAAACTGACTCCCTTGATATGTGACTAATTCTCTTGGATAGAAAAACTTGTAGAAGATATTCTCTATCAAAAACTCAGCTACTTTTTCTTCTGTTGCTTCTTTGATTACCTTTCTTTCTACCCATTTTGTCAAATAATCAGTGCACACAATGATGTAAGATTTCTATTTTGAAGGAGGGATGATAGGAACCACAAAGTCCATGCCCCACTTCCCAAATGGCTCAAAAGTCAGTTGAGGTTGCAGGGGCATTTTATCCCTTGGAGTAGGTTTCCCCATCTTTTGACATCAGCCACAATGGCTGATATATCTCCTTACATCTTGATGAAGAATGGGCCAATAGTAACCTGCTTGCAGAATTTTGAAGGTAGTCCTCTTTGCTGCAAAATGGACCCCACAAGGCCCATCATGACAAGTTAAGAGAATGTCAAAAACTTCCTCCTCTCTGAAAAATCTCCTCAAAATCTAATATGGGCGAAGTTTGAAGAGATTTCCCCTAATCTAGGTGAATGGGGCACTTTTCCTCACGATCTTTCTCTTCTCTTTTGAGGACAGGTGTGGTGGAACCTGTACTGAAACCAAGTAATTTTCTATATCAGTAAACCATGGAGAGAGTACTAAGGTAGCAAATAGGTGTTCATCTGGTATTTGATCATCCACCATTCCTTCTTCACCTGCAGGCAGATCTATTCTAGACATAAAATCAACAACAACATTTTCCTTACCCGACTTATCAAGAATGGTTAAATCAAATTGCTGCAATAAAAGAAACCATCTAATAATATGAGCATTTACATCTAGTTTGTTCATTAGATACCAAATTGTAGCATGACCAGTGTGTACGAATGTTTGATAGTCGGTGATGTAGTGTCGGAACTTATTTATGGAATGGACTACAACTGGTTGCTCCTTTTTTATTATAGTGTAGTTTAATTCTGCCTTGGAAAAGTTTTTACTTACAAAATATATGGCATAAGGCAACTTCTCATCGAATTGCCCTAAGGTTGCTCCTATCACTTTGTTCAAGGCATCTGCATGAATGTGGAAAGGTAGGGCCCAGTTTGGACCTCTCAAAATTGGGGTAGTCGCCCACTTACTTTTCAAGGTATCTAGAGCATCTTCACTGTTGTCAATCCATATGAACTCAACATCTTTCCCCAAAAGACCAAACAATGGAGAGGCTAGCTTACTGAAATCTTTAATGAATCTTCTATAATACCCTGCTAAGCCTAGGAAACTCTGAACATCTCTTACCTTTTGAGGAGGTGGGACCCTTTTGATGATGGAAATTTTGTTGGGCTTCACCTGTAATCCTTGCTGAGAAATTGCATGACCCAGCATGGTCCCTTTAGTCATCAGGAATTCCCATTTTTTAGGACTGAGGGACAGGTTCATTTTAATACACTTGTTCAAAAATTTACCTAGGTTAGACAAAACTTCCTGGAAGTTAGAAACATAAGAGGTAAAGTCATCCATATAGATTTCCACTGAATCATGAACCAGTTTAACAAATATACTCAATATTGCTCTCTGGAAAGTGGCGAGAGCATTGCACATTCCAAAAGGAAGGACCTCGTATGCAAAGGTACCCCAAGGACAAGTGAAAGTGATCTTATCTTGGTCTTCCAGGCTGATTTGGATCTGGTTGTACCCGCTAAACCCATCTAGGAAGGAGAAAAACTTCTTCCCTGCAAAGCCATCTAACATTTGATCTATGAAAGGCAAAGGAAAATGGTCCTTCTTAGTGGCATTGTTTAGTTCCTAATAATCGACACAGATTCTCCACTTCCCATTTTTCTTTGGCACTAGCACCAAAGGAAAGACCCATTCGCTGTCAGAGATAGGGTAGATGAATCCTGCATCCAACAACTTTTGCAATCCTTCCCTAACAATGTCCTTAAGGGCTACATTCATTCTCCTTTGAGGCTGCCTGACTGGTTTGTAGTCTTCCTTAATGTAAATGTGATGAGTACAGACTGAAGGGTGCACTCCCTTCATCTCCTTATAGCTCCAAGCAAAAGCATCCAAGTGGTTTCTTAATAAGCTACACAGTTCTTTCTCCTGAGAGGTGGATAGGGATGAGTTGATCTTCAAGGTTCTTTCTGGGATGAATTCTAGATTCCTAACTCAAAGAGAGGTCAGATCAGCCACACAAAGATCAACCAAAGGATTGGCTTGGGTTTCTTCCACCAGTTCGTCTAATGGCACCATACTAGGGGGTGGATTCTAAATCAAGTTTTCATTAAGATCATCCTTGGTTTGTGGGCCCCCCATGGTAGCTTCTAGTGCACACAGTTGTGTGGAATAGACTTAATCCTCATCTTCCTCCTCCAACCAGAGAGGTAAATTATGTTCTAACAAAGGTTGGGTAGGAGGATATAGTACTAGCTACTTGGACATATGCCCATTCTTGATTGTCATGTTCCCAGCTCGACAACTAATGTGGGCATCTGTAGTAGCCAACCAGGGTCTTTGTAGGATGAGAGGATACCTAGTGAGCTTTTCCTATGGCTGGAGAACTAGGAAATCAGCAGGGTGCTCCCAAGAATCGATGGAGACCATTACATCTTCCATAATCCCCTCAGGGGTCATGGTCGAGCAGTCTACTAACTGTAGTATTGTTGTGGTCTTTCTCAGGGAGCCCTAAAGGTTGAGGTTTAGCATAGTGTCCTTAGTCATCACATTAATGGCAGTCCCTAGATCAATTAGGGTATGGGGGATTATGGTGCCATTGATGTGGACATCGACTACAGGACTTCCAGGGTCTAGATATTTCAGACAGATTACCTGCCCCAACATCAGGTCAGACAGTTGTCCTATGATATTGATAGTTGTAGCATCTCTCATGCGCCTGCCTGGGTACCTGAAGCACTTCTCCTTGATCATCTTGTTGCATATCGGCACATCCTTTATGGCTTGGAGAAGTGGTATTTTTACACATAACTGTTTCAATTCTCCTAGAAGTTCATTTTCTTCTGGGGTCGGTTGTGTGGTTCCAGTTAATCTCTCAGGAAAGGGTGGAATAGCCTTTGGTTAACTTTCCTATTTTTCTTCCTCATCCTCCTTAGGGGGAGGTTGGTTATTTGAGAGAACCTTCCCATATCATAGGTTAATCACCTAAATCTCCAGAGCATAGGTCAGGCATGATGTTTTTCCACTATATATCTACTGGGATTGTCTGTTATTGGGGTTCGGATTCAGTTGAGTAGGTATTTGAGGTTGACTTGGTGGAGCAGGAGGTAATGGTTGTGGTTGAGCAGGTGGTGGAGGAAAATGATCGGGAAGAGAGTTTCACTGGTGCCTCCACTCCTGATGAGGTGCATTCCACTGAGGCTGTGGCTGAGCATAAGAGTGAAACGAATGAGCAGCTGGTTAGGTATGGTATTTACATGGATATCATCAAGGAGGGGTTGTGGCCTAGGAAGGAAGACCAAGGGGACCCCAAGAAGGCATGGAAGTGGCTTGATTGGGGTTGTAATAGGTCTCGGATGTCCCTTGCATTCCCTGCTGATAAGGTCTGGGCCCATGTGGCCTCCTTTGGTTCATGAAATAGAGTGGTTCAATGGCTCCTTCAGCCCACTGGTATGCAACTTTAAGTCCGGGCAAGGAAGGCCACTGATTCATAGAATGGTCTTCTTCACAGACTAAACACACTTCTATAGAGTTCAAAGGACATTTGTTCCTAGGATGCCTTCTGGTGCACCTACGATAAAATATGGCCAAAGCCCTCTCTACTTCCTCTTGTTTTCTTTTGATATGAAAGGTATCCATTTGCATGGCAAGAGTCTGCCTCATCTCGCTCTTGAAATCTTCCAGCCGATTCTCAAATTCACTCCTAAGAGATGAACTGGATGAGGATGTACTGGCTAAAGGTTGACTTCCCCTACCTCTCTTTCTGGCTGCCCTAGAATGGTTTCTAAACACAGTCTTTATGTCATCATAAGGTAGTTGGTAGATGTCTCCCCTAGGCAGCAAATGGAGGGTGTCTAGAAGGTATTCTGGGACCCCTCTGAGCAGGACCAAATTCAGAGATTCGGGGTTAAGTGTGCAGCTGGCCCTTTTATAACTGAGCTGAAAACTCTCTTCATAGTCTTCTAAGGATACATCGCTTCCCATGGTCATTCGAAAAATCTCTTCCTTGGTATCCTTTGACCTACAGTAGTCCCAGTATTTGTTGTTAAAGGCTTACTGCATCTGAGCCCAAGTTGTGATGTTGTTGCCAGGTAACCCCATGAACCAGCACAATGCTGCATCCTTGAGGGTAGAGGGAAAAAATTTCAAACTTCTGCTCATCTTCTGCATAGTCATAGGTTTGACAGAGAACAACAAATTCAAACAAGAAGGTATCAGGATCTTTGGTAGTCAATCAACGGAAGTGGGGTAAGGCTGAAGGACTTATGTTTTTCATCTTAGTGTCCCTATTGGTATCTCAAATAGGAAAGGTATCCTCTACTCTTTCCCCATTTCCTCTAATGTTTCTGTTTTCAGCCATGGTCTGAGGAGGAATGATTTCTTGCTCTTCTTCTACTATAGGATCTTCATATATCTCAAGAGGTTCACCTATAGCTTCTTCTGGATCACTGCCATCGAAGAAGAGAGAAGGGTGACTGTGTGATGTGGTGGGGGTGTTGGGTAGGAGTTTTCCTGAATTGTCTCTATTCCTATGAGGCATGAAAGGAAATCTCTTTTTGGGTGTTTTTTGTTTTTTTCTTTCTACTTGTACCTGCAAAACTAAAATGGATTAAACCACAAATTGCAACTAACTGAAATGAACTTGATGAAATGAAATTACAGAATTGAAATGAAAGAAAGGAAATGACTAATCTACTTTGTTGGAATGGAAATTACAGAATTGAAATGAAAGCAAGAAAATGCATAATCTACTCTTGCTGAAATGGAAATTGCAAAATTGAAATGAAATCAGGAAATTACTAATCTACTCTTGCTGAAGTGGAAATTGCAGAATTGAAAAGAAAGCAGGAAATGACTAATCTACTCTTATGGAAATGGAAATTGCAGAATTGAAATGAAAGCAGGAAATGACTATTCTACTCTTGCTGAAATGGAAATTGTAGAATTGAAATGAAAGCAGGAGATGCCTAATCTACTCTTGCAGAATTGAAATTGTAGAATTGAAATGAAACAACTACTCTACTTTTGCTGAAATAAAATACTTAGCAGAATGTTGCAGTAGAAAATAAAAGAAAAGCAGCAATCACACAATACTTTGTTGGTTCCTTGGCAATGGTGCCAAAAAGATGGTGAGCTCCAGTATTTCAACAATACTGCTGCAACTCCTGGGGCTTCCTTCTTTACTTTTATCAACCTAATAGTTCATAACAAACTTGGAAGCGACGGTGCTGTATGCACAAGTACTAGCTCTTACTGCATGCTGTCACTTGGTCAGATGGTGCAAGATTGCTAGGAGCTTAAGCCAACTTCTATGACTTCTCAAAAGAAGCTTTTAACTGTGATGAAAGAAAGCTAACTCTACAGAGGCTATTATATTTGTAGAGAGAGAAAGAAAACTGAAATGAAACACAAATCCTAACAAACCCTAGCAAACCCTAGTTTACCCACTAACCCTACTTTTGCAAGAAAAGAGATGAAGACTGATGAAATGAATACCATTGACTACTGAAAAGGTAAATTGCATTTATTCAAGCTACTCATAAAAAGAAATGAAAAGAAATCATCTTTTTGTGCTTTTGAGTATTTTATGTGAAGTTATTATGCTTATGATTTATTTGGTTGTGATGTGCATAAGTTTGGTGGCAAAGGAATAGGGAGTTAGCTTTTGCAGAGGGTGAGGAAGGTGTGGAGAGGTCCTAAGAAGCCCCTAGTACCCTTCTGAAGACTTCCATAGCGATCAGACTTCGAAAAATCACTCACAAGAAATTCTACAGAAGGCTGCAAGGGATCTACAGGAGGAGGCTGAGAGTTATTCCTGGAGTTTTGAAGGTGGAAACAAGATAGGAAAGGGGAACTGAAGGTTAGATGATGGTATTGAGGTGTCTAGCACTTGTCAAGGAAGATCAAGAATGAACGTGATGGTTGGATTTGTTCAAATGGCAAGAAAGAAACTTTATGGAGAAAAACACAGAAATTAGGGCAGATTGACGAAATGTTGCGAATGACTTGGGAAATCTATGAAAAGTGAGCTGGTGCTAGCTATTTTAGGGATGTATGGTGAGTTGAGCTGTCCCGCAAGAGATCTACACATTTACATATCAAAACTGAGAGGGAAAAAACTAGTTGTACTATGAAAACAAAAATATCACTTGTTAACCTAATTCCTAACCTAAACACAGAAAATGTTGAACAGTAACCTGTGAACATAAAAGCATGCATAGAGATCTATGGTAGAAGAATAAGAAATGATCTAAGCAACTGAATCTAAACCAATATCAATCTTTCCAAATCAAGTTATCACACTAGCAGTTGCATGGAAGAGAAAAAATTGTGTTTTTGGTGGCAGCAGTAGTGCCTTGACCTCAAATCATAGTCGCAGGAAGGGACAAAGGAGAACAAGGCTTGTTGTTGGCCTTTTTGAATCTTATTCTATCACTGTAGTAACCTACTAGAGCAACTGAAACAAAAACAACTATACTAACCATCAAAAGCAACCTAATCTAACAAAGTAAAGAATCTAAGCAACAGAAATTAACTCATGAACTGAAGCAAAAACATATAAGTACACAGTAGGAGGTGTTGGGCAGCTTGGTTTGGGTCCTAACCCAAGAGCTTCGACCCCCTAAAAGAGATCAGTGTTGGCTCAAAAACTGTTTCATCTTCATTATCAAAAATAGCAGTCACATTACATAAACTGTTCTAAAAAAGGAACTCGAAAATGAGTTGAACACGATGTTGCCCAAAAATGTGAAAATCTAGTAATAACCAGCTAACCTACTGAGGCTCTAAGCCCCCTTATTTATACAAATGGAGTCCTCCAACAGTCCTCCTAAAATCAAGGAACTCGGCTTCCTAGAACTGGAGATAAACAACAATCCTACTTCACTTGCTCGACCGCCCCTTGGAATCATCAATGTGGACCTTTGTGCTCTGAGTTGTTGATGAAATATTTGAGGAAAGGGGTCATAAATGAGGGAGATAGCCCCCGTACAAGTCCTCTTCCCTATTTTCCTCGTGTTTTGGCTGCCATTTGCTCATAAATCCCTTAACATTGTCCAAAATTGACCAAAAAACTGCATAAGGAACACATTAGACTACATGGCAAAATTACTAACCCAATTCACTCTATTAGCATAAATCTATTCAAAAACATGCAATAAACTAATGAAAATGGTGGATTAAGTCAAAATAAGAGGCAGAATGAGCCCTTATAATTACCCATTTCTGGCGCTCATCATGTAGGACGAACAAAAATTAGTCTGGATCATCATTTCCCACTCCCTTGAACACATGCACCTTTATCATGCTTGCCATATTGACTCACGGTGGTGGCGGAGGTGGTATGGGTGGAGACGGAGTTGAAGGTAGTGAAGTTGGTGGTGTTGTGGGTGGGGGTGGTATGTGCAAAATCCTCTACCTTATCAAATGGATCGCATTTCGTGGAGAGACCTTCACAAGCTCTTCCTTGTCCCCTCATGGAGGTGGAATCAAAGGGCTATTCTCTAGTGCCTTAATTCCTTCGTTTGTGCATTTTTTTCTGCTTCACGTAGCTTCGAACATCAAGGTAATTGCATAACCCTCCTTTCATAGAATAGTATTTTAATCTAAATATTTAGAGACTTTATGTACTTACCTCAGGGTCCTTTGAGGAAGCATCGCTCTGCCTCGCTGTATCTAACCGACGTGTCTACTGCGAACTCAGTAATGAATCCTCCTATAATCCAATCGATCTAGTGATCAATAGTCCGCATGATTTTATCCTCCGATGCTTCCAATCTAGACACCAATGTTGGGGTCCACACAATAGGACCATCGAGTTTCCACCTTCCTTGGCTATCTGTTAGGTTCACGATCCACTCATACAACTTAGTAGGGAAATATGCGAACAAGATTTTGTGGATCTATATGTATAGGTAGCAGTCTAACCACTCTTCTTTTGTCAGTTGCAGGCTCTTGTTCTACTACGCTATGAACTCGTGAATTCTCCTATCCAACCAACCTTCAATTTCCTTCTTAGTTGGATTCCAATGATACGACATCAGCCATTTCTAAGTAGATTCTGGTGGCAACAATGGAACCATTTGTTGGCTTCAAGGGGCCTGACCCAGGTTTAGAGTTAATTAGCCAAACAAATACCTACACTACTAGCCCTTTCGGCATCAGCCCGCGAAGCGCTGACTGAAGTCTCACCTGAAGCAATATGGGGGGATGCTGGAACCAGGTTTCCACACCCTGGAGATGTCTAAGGGGTTGATTTAGTCCATCTTTGAATACCTTCATGCAAGTCACTTTGCGCATTATCCTGACCTGAGACATATTCACGATCTGTTAGGATCACCTTTCACGCAGCCCTAACTAGGGGCTGAGATGCTTTCCCGCTGCTAGGGCAGCGATCTACGCTATTCCCCAAGCTACACCATGTATCTTACATATCATCTTACAGTTTTTAGTTAACTTCAAGTAAATAGATACCTTATCTCACATTTACTTAATCAACACAGTCATATAAGTTCGCACACCATATAAGCAGTGAAAATGCAATTCATACTTAATATACTCAAAGAATGAAAATAGTAAATGAATACACAGGAATGGTATAAAACTTCTCTTTATTAATGCTTCAACAATTATAGACTCAACCTGCCCTTTGCACTCAGTTATAGGGGTCCATGCACTCAACTGCAGACTACTAGGGCTTTGCGCACTCAGCTACAGAGCCTTCTCCTCCTCTACAACCCAAAGACTTGACTCTACACTTAGATATTTTCTATCCTTCTATTCCATCATCATTGTCATTCTATTACTAACTGATTTACAACTTAGAGCCTCCTTGTATTTATACAATCCCATGGTCCACTGACCATGGGTAGATCTCTAAAGCTGACATTACATTACAAAATTGAGGGTTGACAACCCTATGACTCATTTACAACTTCACACTCCGCGCCCACAAAATGTGGAGTCTTTACAATGGATTTACACTTTTTAGCCAAACTCCAGGCTTTTATGCCCACAACTTCCCTTGGGGGATCCCATGCCCAACATAATGAACCTAGTCCTGGGCCATCTCCCATGTCATCTTGATGCCCATAACCCTGTCATCCTCCACTGCTCCCCTCAACTAGCTGCGTGGTCACATTCCTCTCCCCCAAGAGGATAATTGAGCTAGTGCTTAGGGTGGCCTTGCCCAATTATCGTCCACAGAAAATAACCCCCTCTAGTAAAAGAAAAGGAAACACCACATGTAACACTTTTTTGGTGATCCATAAACTTTTGTGGAGATTCCACTGGATGGTTCATCACAATAGATGTGATAAAATTATGTTTAAAATCTCAAATTATATACTATTGCAATTTTATTAGATTTTTAGAATTGTACTTTTACTGTTCATAGTGTATGCATGTGAATTTAAATTATGTAGAAAATAGAGAACGGGAAAATAAAAACTAACACAAACATCTAACACAAAATATGCTCTCGGAAACCCCTTCAGGAGAAAAACCAAGATGAAAGGTTAGGGCACGTTGTCATCCTTCTCTAAATGGAGATATGGTTATGAGTACAAATATGTATGTCTTGTGGCCTTTGGAATGGTACAATGCACAAATCATTTATATGTGCTCAACCTCCTATCCCTCTTGTTTTTTTTTGCTCAACTATGAAACAAATGCACATGAAAGAATGGAATCCATTTTCCTCCTAGTGGCACGAATATAACACAACCTGATAGCCTACAAGTGGCTAGGTTTGACTACCTTAACTCTTCAATGGATTCATAATATTGACTCTTCTACAGTATTCTACATAAATAATCACATGGCTAGCCCATTTTCTGTGAATAATGAGGAATGGTGTGGCATCCTCTATAATTATGGTGGTGAAAATAGGAAGGCCAATGTCTAAGTGGCATAGCTTCATATACAGAATTCAATTGACAAAATGTTGGTGCCATTGGAAATTTATTTACCTCTAGAAGAGCATGATAATATGCATGCTAGATAATAAGAGTTTTACCAATGAAAAAACATCGTTTAATGCCTCAAAATTCTCTTGGAAGGTTTGAAACCTTGATTTTCCAAACTAGGTCTCACCAGTAGACGCAGTGCTATGAGTTCATTTGTCCACTTTTTTCACTATAGAAGAATTGAGATGGGTGAAAATAATTTAAGGATCCAGTCAAGATCACACCTCCCCATTTTAGGATGGTTTTGGTCCCAAAAATATTCTACAAAATTAGATGATGAAATTTTTCCTCCACCTTCTCTCTAGTGTACCACTTATCTTTAAGTGGAAGTTTTCCTTCAACCCAATATACCAAAGCTCGTGTTGCTCCTCTCTTTTAGGTTTGGACCTCTTCTAAAAAAATGTATATTTTTTCAACCATGCATGAGCATATAGTGCCAAATCCTCCATAGAAGGTAGGACCTATTCCTCCTCCTAATCTAGTATGGAAGGTTCATAGATTTTCAAATTCCCTACATTCGCAACTATGTAAATCAACATATATGATGGTAAACTGAGTAATTAGGCATTATTACTCACTCTTTCTATTATCTAAAAGGAAGCATACCTCAGAGCCTTTATTTTCTTACCAGAACCCTATAGCCTCTCCTTGTTGAATTGTATCCATACTTTATTTTCCATGGTGAATGATTTTGCTATTCTATGTTGATCATGCTTGTCCTTATGTTTCTCTTTCAACCTCTATAATGTCTCTTATACTTGTCGACGGATCAATGTTATCTTCTCTTTAATTTTTTTCCCTTAAAGTGTCTCCTATAAGATCATACCTCACTACTCCTTGCTACCCATATGCAATGTCCAAAGGTAATGGTGGAAAATATCAAAAATGTGTTTCGAATGGGGATATTCCTATACAAGTGTGGATTATGTTGGTGTAAGAATGTTGTATATAATCATATTTTCATCCCACGTCTTTGGATTCTTCTTGTTATATCCCATTAGAAGGTGTACCAAATTCCCATTAACTACTTATACCTGCCCATCTATTTGTGGATGGAATTTTGTAGATCTCTTAAACTTCGTCTCAATAATCTCCCACAATGTAGTCGAAAATGCACTGAGGAATATTGTACACATTGCCGAAAAATTCTCCTTATTGCAAAGTGCACCTAGAATTATTTGAAGAAATAAAATTATGCTTCTTTCCAACTAATGTTCTTGATATAGGGCATCCGAACACACATATTGTTGAACTTTTAACTACCATAAATAAGTAGTCATCCCTTCCTGATTGTTGGTAAACCTCCCACAAATTCCGTGGAAATAATTTCCCAAGGATGAGTGGGTACATGTAACTGATTATATATACCTCATTTTCTGTTACTGGGCTTGTTGTTACAAAAAAACGTCCATCCTTTTATGAATCTAGCTACCTGGTTTTGCATATTGGGCCAATACATATATCTTTGTAAGTTGGCCATGGTATTCCGTACACCAAAGTGCCTTGCAATATTAGAGGTGTGAACCTCTCTAAAAAGCTATAACTTCTCACCTTTAGGAACACATGGCTTATCTAACCTATAGAGTAACCCATACTAGAGATGGTAGCCAATGGTGATTTCTTTATCATACACATGACTCTGGCATTGCAACTACTAAAAGACCTCCTTGAATTCCTCATCTTATGAATATGCCTCTTTGTATGCATCATCGGTGAATGTCTCCTTGTACATAAAATTTCCCAAAGTTGTGATCTTTGGTGTGGGTGTCTTTAAATCACATCAACCAACTTGTTTGTGTTTCCCTTGTACTTGATCACCAAATGAAATTGTTGTAGAAAACCCATCGACTTGTAACGCTTGGTAGGTTTTCGATTACTCTAGGCCTGTAAGTACTATATTGGCTAGTGATTTGTGTGGATTACTCTCTCATTTCCCATCACATAATTCTTCCACTTTTTCACAACTTTCACTAGGGCATAAAGCTCCTTGTATTATGTAGGGTAGTTAAGAATTGCTACATGAAATAATTCAAAATAGTAGCATACAAGCATTCTTCCCTACATCAAGAGTGCTCACATAACATACCCACTCGCATATGTCTCCACTTCATATGGATGTTGCAGGTTTGGAAATCCCAGAAGTAGCACTTGGCTAATATTGTTCTTTAGCTCCTCTAAATCCCTCTACTAACCCTTTTTGCATTGGAAACACCTTCCACTTATTTTTATGTTGTGGAGTGGTTTTTCTACCGCTGAAAATGAGGCTATGAATTTCCTTAGGTACTATGCTTCCCCAATGACACTCCCAACCTCATAAACATTCGTAGGAAGTAACCACTTCATGATGGCCTTTGTCTTGGTTGGATCTATCCTCATCGCTTCTCAACCTATCAAGTACCCTAGATACACCAAAGACTCTTGTGAAAATTCACAATTCTTAAGAATTTCTAGGAGCTAGTTCTAATTTAATGTCTCCAACACGTAAGTCTAGTGTGAGATGTGCTCCTCCTAGGTAGCATTGCATACTAGTATATCATCCAAATAAACATACCTGTTGTAATACAAAGGAAAAATGCCATGACTAATGACTCATACAAACCTTGCCTAGTTGTAAAGGTGGTCTTCCATGTATATTCTTCTTTGACATGAACCTAGTGATATCTAACTTGGTGAAATAATTTTCTTGCTACAGCTAATCCAAGAGATCATATATCTTAGGAAGGGGGTATCCACTTTTTAGTGTGATTTTTTTCAATGCTCTGTAATCTATAGACATCTTCCAAATTCCATCCTTATTTGGAAAAGTGATGAAGGGTGACCCACATGATGATGTAATCGGTAAAATGAAACCTTGTTCTATTAGCTGTTGCAACCATTTCTTCACCTCACTTGCTTCTATAATAGACTACCTATATAGAACAATGTTTTTTAAGTCGGGATTCTCACTATTGTTGCATATCTTGTTCCACTTCCCATTTAGATAGTAATTGTTTAGGCTCTTAAAACAAACCCCTTTGTGCATGTTTTAACTCTTCTAGTTGTTGTTTATGCTTTTTCGTACACCGCTCTAATGATGCATTTCCTCTTAGTTACTCTTCTACATACAAATTTTCTCTTAGAAATAATAAAATATACATCTTCCTAGAAATTATCAATTTCTCATCTTCATTGGCACTTACTAGTGAAATTTTTGACTTGTATTTTTGAAAAATCATGATGGTAGATTTTCCATCATTTACCAGCTAGTATTGTTTGGCTCTCTGCATGAATATCACATATCACTTGTACATGTAGGGACTCCCAAACACAACTCCACATAAATAAAGGGGAACCACATCTAGTTCTACTTCATCTATAAAATCAACATTGATGGAAAATATAATTTTGCACTATATAGTTTGTAGAAATTCTCTACAAATCTCGCTCTCAGACCATGTAGAAAATCTGCTTGTAGGTTAACCGGATAATGCAATAATCAAAGCATAATACTATAACTTACTTCTGCTATCAATTTGTGGAAGCTTAAAGATAAAGCTGAACAATATAACCAAAAGAAGAAGAATCAATGCACAATACACATGCAAATACTTTGGTGAATTCCCCAGCTAAAAACCCCATTATCTGTATTATCATACAAGGTGGAAATACATAGGAATTATACAAAGGCTTAGCTCTCACAGCTAGCCAGCTCTCAATACAATCCTCACAGATCCTCACAGGAAATCTTGGCTTCTCTCAAGCCTTCCTCTATGCCCTCCAAGCTCCTACTTCCTTGTGTTGTTCCTCTAGGATGATTCTCTTTCAACCAAGTGGCACACTATCTCACACACTATTAGAACTTTGCAATCCTCAAGGAATGATTCCTTGTTGCATGCATGAGTTTTCTTTATAAGAAAACAAATGCAACTAATAGTACATTTTCCTTGACTTTAATCTCAACTGGGTCTTTCTTAGAATATACATGCATGAGTTTCTGATGAGGGAATCTTCAGTTAACTGGAGTAGCACTAGTTGGATGCATGCATGTATTAATAGACTATTAACTCATCATTAGTTCCTCAAACAGTTTGTAACTAATTTAACTAGACTTAACTCAATAAACTAAGTTAACTAATTACAACTCAAATATAACACAATCTCAGCTCCTTAATTTAAGGGATAACTCTTGCATGTCTTCAGAAAGACTTCTAACTTGAATTTCTCCAACTAATTAATCTGAAACAAATTAATTAATTATTTCCAGGTAGCTATTAAGACTAAATTAAATTCTAATTCACAATTTAATTCAAGGACAAATTGGAATATTCTTGTTACCATATTTCAACACTCCCTCTCAACAAGAAATGGATTATTTGCCACCCCGATCTTGTCTCTATGGAACTCAAATTTACACTTTGATAATGCATTTTTAAAAATGTCATCATCTTTCTCCTCTGTCCAAATATACATTTTAGCAACATGATCCTCCTCAATTTGTGAAAATCCACAAGCAAAAAATCTTGGCTTATGCTTCTCCACACTACCATCAGCATATTGCTTTACTTTGTAAATCCATTAGGAACTCACAACTGACTTGTTCTCTAATCTCAGAACCACGTCCCAAACATGGTTACGAACTATGGAGTCATACTCCTCCACCATAACATCAACCCAAATCGGTTGCTTCACTGCTTCCTGAAAGGAAGATGGCTCGTTCTCAACACATTCCCCAGCAAGGGCCATGTATCTAGTGTATCTCTTAGGTGACCTCCTCTATCTACTGAAAAGATGGTGTTGCCACATTCTCCCTCACATCCTGATGCAGGGCCACCCCCGCTTACACCCACAGTATGAATATACAATGCATAAACACATTAGTCCCAGGTATTTAACTCACCATCAAGACAAAATCTTCAACCATCAATGAGTAAGGGCCTATTCATCAGTTCCTTTATATTGGAACTCAATCAACCCACTTAAACCCTCTATCGGAACTTTAACCCTCCTCATAACCTTCATTATCCCTTTAACTATACATATATGACCTTTCCCTCTTTAAACATGGGTTACATATATCTTAACACAATAAACCTTCCATTGTTGGACTTATATATAAAATCCCATATACCCGCACCTAATCCTTTATAAACTAATTACAAAGGAAATATATACGCAAACATACATTTTCGACCTTGGTACAGCCTTGGCACATTTCTCGAGGTTTACCTTTATCGTAATCATTTATCGGCCCTTCCACAATCACATTATATATGTGCCTCATCACCCCTTCCCCTCTGATATGCGACTATTGGAAGCGTGTGAATAATGATTTAGTCTTAAAAGACTTGGGCACAACACTTTAACACAATACAAAGGAATAAAAGGGAAAACACTCCGAACACACATATAGTGGATCTCAAATATTATACAGTCACCACTATAACTCCATCGGGTCTTCACCTTCCAACCATTCTACAGCGCTGCTTCGATCGCCCCGACCTCTGATTTTTTATTGGTGCATTATCGCTATCAGTGTATCGGCATATCCACTATCTGACCTCTTCCACCTGAAACTGTCGATATGATATGCCTTACTGAATTGATAATATTATCGGTTATGTTTGATAAGGTTTTTGGTCTGGATACCAAATCGAAAATCGCTCTTTCCTTTGCCCAAGGTACATTCTTCCCTTTGGATGATTGTGATGCAACCTTCTAGTTTCGATTTGATCCCGACCATTGATCTTAAAGATCCAACGGCTACTGTGCAACCATACTTCACTTATCCACTACTTTGTTTACTTCTGGTTTTACGCTATTTCTTCAATTTCCCTATGTGGTTTGGGTTTCTTCAAAGGTTCTGGGTCTTCTGCTATTTCACTACGCACTCTTCCTGAGATTGTATTTTGCAAATTCTTATATCGCCTTCTCTTTAGATCTTCACTCTGATCATCCAAGTGGATTCAATGATCCCTTACAATTCCTCTAAATCTTTCTTCTCGTCTACGTATTTCTTCAAAACTCTCCCTGCAACCTCTGTTATAGAACCTACGAATTCAAGCATAATCAATGATTACACACTTATTTCACATATTTACACAGTACCAAAATGAACCTCTGTATATAAATATGAAAAATTAATTACATTCGAGAATTTTTGTCTCAAACAGGCCTGTTCTTCAGTATTAGTGTCCTTCTCCCTTTACTCTGCTTGTAGGCTTACATTTATACTAGCAAGGTTTGTTGAACTAATTCTGGTTCAATTCCTAAATCTACTAAAATGACTCCTAAATCCTCTATGTCAACTTCTACCTCAATTAATTCCTAAGTACTCTCTCTAGTTCCTCGAATCATGGAACGGTTTTAAGAGTCATAATTGACTTCTGACTGTTGTCATTATTCACCACTCATGTTCTCCTTTAATTCGAGAGTATTTACAACTTCCTCTCAATATCTAATTAATTCCTATTCTATGCACTCAAAATCCTAATATTACATTAATTCATCACATATGAATCCTACTTCCTTAAAATACATGGCCCCCTATGTCTACTTAATTACAATGATTTTCTCTTGGGTTGAATGCTCTTGCATTAAACTCCCAAAGTAGAAAATATTCATGATCTCCTAATCATGCGTCTTCTGATCTTTGTCTTCCTAGATCCCATACTTTGTTTTGTAACTACCCAAATGTCTAGTTTCTTTGTTGCTACTAATACTTCTACTGTCTTCTATTCCATCTTCTTCTTTTTGTCAATCAGGTTCATACTCTGATTGATCATTTTTCCTGCTGCTATCATTTTCCTCCCTATGGCCTATTTCATCATCAGCTGCCACAATTCTTCAATTTCTTTTTCCAGCACATCTTTGGGTTGGTCCATACTCCTCCACTTACTTTTTCTTCTTTCTTTTTGTTTCAGGTTATTCTTGATGTCTACTAATTCTTCAAACTGTTGTCGAGTACATTCACTTTGTAGCTGTTGGTTTACTTTTTCTTCTTCTTTTGTTCTTGTTCCAACTTTTTCTTTGCTTACAATGCTTATTGCCTCCCTTCCATCCTTAACCTCTCTTATGATTATTTCTGTCTGCACTGAATCATGACTTTCCACCATTCTCTCCAGCAATTTAGCATTTTTGTTCCATGGATTAAGTTCTTCCACAAAATCTTCTTCTTTCATTTTGATTTGGCTACTCATATGTGCCTAATTTCCTCCATCATCTGCAACTAAACCCGCACTCACAAAACACTCGTTAAAATAAAAAACATAATGCTTCTATGCCTTATCATCCTTTGGCAATGATTCAGTTTGCTGCTCTCTTTCATTCTCCTCTGTCAGCACATCAGTATACTGTTTTGAATTCTCAAAAGAACTCATGAGACTATCAACTAGTCTCTCTTCCATCATAGTGAACTCCTTCCTTTATAGTGTCAATCTGCTAACTTTCATATCCATCTCCATTTTCTTATGATTGTCATTCATGACAATGATTTTGTTTTCCTTTTTTAGAAATCTCTCTTGAACATCTATCCTCTATTTTTCCAACTCCCTTCTTTGATTGTCTATTTTTCTATATAACTCAATAATTTCAATTGGAGTAGAATTTGGAAATTTCACACAATTTTCCATACCTTCCTTTGTTATTGATAAATTATCAGATGTCCTTTTTCCCTTTGCTAAGTATTTTGCATAGTCTTGTTCTTCCTTAACATCTTTCAGTAGATTTCCTTCTCTTTTTATGACTATCTCAATAGCTTCCATGGCTATTTCCACTGTGCCTATCATCATGGTGAATTGATGATCCTTTACTAGTTTTCAGCTAACATAGTTTCTTCTTTAAGTTTGCCTTTGATCTCTTGTTGCTTACCTACTCCAAGAGATACCCTTGTCTCATCCTCTGCATTAATATTCTCATGCATTTGTTTTTCATCAATAACATTAATCAAACTCATTTGATTACCTTTCTGAGATAGCATTTCTTCATTCTTCATCAGAATAAGATCTTGATTCTTCATCTCTATGGCAGCTTCTTTAGACTCATCCATAGAATTTTTCTTCTGTATGTATTCAAATTCTTCTTCTTCTGAGAAGTCTTCTTTGTCACCTTTTACTTCTAGATCTTCATCTCGTCTGAAGATATCTTCAAAAGGTTGCTTTTCTCCTGCAATACCTACCATAATACACAAACTATCATTTTTAAAAACATAAGACCCTATGGTCTCACTGGATGCTTCAACCATCATATTTCCTTGATGTTCTAAGTTCTCTTTATGACTCAGAAATTCTTCGATGGTCTCCTCTTCAATCTCTTCAAACCCTTCACTTGGTTGCCTGATATCTTTCCCAAACTGTATATGAGAGCTATCTGTTAGAAAATTATATATTACAAAGCAATGGAACACATAAAATATTACAGAAATATAAACACAGAAAACACATAAAAGAACAGAGACATAGATATACATGGTTCACCAAGTTTGGGCTACATCCACAGAAAAATAGCCAGTCCTTATTTTATTATATTATCCAACAAACTGAAGAGATACAACCTACAACAAATCCGCTGTAACTCCCTCTTCTCTCTCAATCTCCTCTCTCTTCCTCACTTAGAATACATATCTACATAGACATAATACAATTCCCTCATATATAGTGAGGGGTTGCCTTTTAGGGCAAAAAACCGTAAATTAAACATAACTTCTACTGTCAGATCATCCGCCTAATGAACAACCCAAATTGACTAGAAACTACTAGACTTCTACAAGGAAATTTTACATCTATTTTTAGCTTCGGGGGCGTTGCCCTGGAACCCCCATGGTGGGACCGATGGCCCCTAGACCCCCCAGCTAGGGGGGATTAGCCTCCTTGGACCCCTGTAAGGGGAACAAGTCCCCCCCGCACCACCCCATGTGGAGGGGTCTACAATATTCCTGGGGTATACGTCTGGCTGAGACCTTTGAATACATAAGATAATCAGGCTCCACACCCAACAATCTCCCACTTGGAGACTAATTATAGCAACTCCACCGCTGCTTCATTTTCTAGACAATGACTCCACTTTGGACCTGGCTATTTCTCATCTTCTTCATCATACTTCAAGACCAATTGAAACTGAGTAGATTCTCAGTTTCTCCCTGGTTACAACTTTTGTTAACATATCTGCAAGATTCTGGCTAGTGTATATCTTTTCCAGCTTCACCTCTCCATCTTCTAACGTTGACCATATGAAATGGTACTTGAGTTGTATATGCTTAGTCTTGGAAAGAAATGCAAAGTTCTTTGCAAGATGTATGGCACTCTGGCTATCTCCATATAACCTGCCCAACTCTTGCTTCTTACCCAATTCATCCAGAAACCTTTGTAACCAAATCATTTTTTTAATAGCCTCTGTAGCAGCAACATACTCTACTTTTGTTGTTTAGAGTGCAAGAACACTTTGGATTTTTGAAACCCAACTAACAGTTGTTCCACCTACAATAAATACATATCCTGTAGTGCTCCTCCTATTATCTCTGTCACTTGCCATATCTGCATCAACATATCCCTGTACAGAAATGTTTGAACCACCAAAGCATAATGTTTGATTTGTGGTACCTTTCAAATATCTAAGAATCCATTTCAGTACCATCCAATTTTCCTTTCGTGGATTGTTCACGTACTTGCTTACAACTCCCACTGCATGTGTAATATCAGGCCTTGTGCAGACCATTGCATACATTAAGCTTCCAACTATTGATGCATATGGAACTTTAGACATATAATCCATGTCTTCTTGGGTCTTTGGGCACATTTCCTTACTAAATTTGAAATGGCTAGCAAAAGGTGTACTAACTAGTTCTGCATTGTGCATATTAAATATTTTCAAAACCTTTTGTATGTACTCATTTTGAGACAATGTTAATTTGCGATTTTTCCTATCTCTAGTTATTCTCATACCAAGGATTTGTTTTGTAGCTCCCAAATCCTTCATTGCAATTGAATTTTCCAATATTCTTTTGAGCACATTTATTTCCTACATGTTAAAACCTGCAGCAAGCATGTCATCTAAATACAATAACAATATAATATAGCTGCCATCATTTTGCTTTTTCAGATAAACACAATGATCAGAGTGACATCTAGTATAACCTTGTTCAGACATAAACTTGTCAAATTTTAGATACCACTGCCTTGGAGCCTGTTTTAAGCCACACAAGCTCTTCCTCAACCTGCACACTAGTTTCTCCTTCCCTTTTACCTCATATAATTGTGGCTACTGCATATATATCTCTTCCTCCAAATCCCCATGGAGAAAGGTTGTCTTTATATCTAACTGCTCAAGATGCAAATCTTCAGTTGCTACTAGACTTAGAATAGTTCTGATTGAAGTCATTTTCACAATAGGAGAAAATATCTTATCAAAGTCTATAACGTTTTCCTGTGCAAACCCTTTCACCACAAGTCTAGCTTTATACCTTTTTCTACCTCCATCTTCTTCCTTCAACTTGTAAACCCATTTATTCTGCAATGATCTGCAATGATGTTTTACCTATAGGAAACCTGAGTAAGTCCCAAGTCTAGTTATGTGCTAAGGAGTCCATCTCTTCTTTCATGGCTTGCTTCGACTTCTTCCTGGTTTCTACCTACGCTGCTTCTTCATAACATTCTGGTTCACCAAATTCAGTCAACAATACGTAATATAATGAAGGAGAGTATCGTTTAGGGGGTCTACTTATCCTTGTAATCTTCTAACACCACTTTTAGGTGTTTAAGGTGCTTGTTGCTATTGTGGTTGTTGTTCTAGCTGTTGATCATTATGATTTTCAAGCACCATCACTTTTCCTGTGATATCGTCAAGCACTATGTATTCTCTGTTTTCTTTCTCCTGTTTCTTTTCCTGCAACTGAGTCTTATACAAGACCTTTTCATTGAATATTACATCTATGCTCCTAATGATTTTTTGATTTTCACAATCATATAAGCGATAACCAAAATCATTAACGCCATATCCAATAAAAGTACAGTTATTTGATTTTGCCTCAAGCTTTGTTCTATTTTCTTTGTTAATGTGGACAAAGGCTTCACAACCAAAAGTCTTTAAAAATGAGCAGTTTAACTTTTACCTATCCATGCCTCCTCTGGAATACCACCATCCAAGGAACTTGGAGGCCCTCTGTTTATTAGATAAACAATAGTATCTATGGCATCTGCTCAAAATTGTAAAGGCAATCCTGCATGCAATCTCATGCACCTTGCACGCTCGATGATTGTCCTATTCATCCTTTTTGACACGCCATTTTCTTGTGGTGTTCTTAGAACTATCTTCTCTCTACGAATTCCATTTTTTGAATAGTACCTATCAAACTCTTTTCTGCAATATTAACCTCCATTATCTGATCTGAAGCACTTCAACCTTTTCCCTGTCTCATTTTCAACCAAAGTTGTCCATTTCTTGAAAGTATCAAATACATCAAATTTATTTCGAATACAATAAATCCAGGTTTTTCGAGTTGCATCATCAATAAAAGTAACATAATAACGAGAGCCACCAAGAGATGATACCTGAGTAGGTCCCCATACAATTGTATGCACAAGCTCTAATTTTTCACTCTTCTTTTCTTTCCCAACTCTAAGGAATCTGACTCTCTTCTTTTTTTCATAAACACAATTTTCATAGAATTTTAAACCAACATGCTTCAAACCTGGAAACAAATTTCTTGAGTGAAGAATCCACATCCCGTTCTCACTCATTTGCCTGAGCCTATGATGCCACAATGTCGTGTCTTCTCCTGTAGAGGTTAAAGCATTAATAGAATTAGAAATACCATTGCATAAATACAATGTACCAAGCTTTCCTCCTTTCGCTATTACTAGGGATACTTTAGTGACTTTCCAGGTTTTATCTGTGAAAGTAGTTACACAACCTTCACCTCCCAACTGCCCTATTGAAATCAAATTTTTCTTTAGATCTGGAACATGCCATACCTCCTTTAATAGCCACTGATTTCCATTTTGCTATTTTATGAAAACTGTACCCATTCCAACGATTTTACAAGGTTTATCATCACCCAATCGAACTTGTCCAAAATTTACTTGAACATAATCATGAAAATGTTTCTTATCAGGTGTGGCATGGAATGAGGCCCCTAAATCTACCACCCAGGCATCAATAATATTTTCTAATGAAAGAATCAAAGCATCTTGTAACACATCACCTGTTACATTCGCTTCATGATTGTTTTCTTGCTGTGCGTCTCCTTCTTTTCCCTTCCAAGACTTGCAGTCTTTCTTCAAGTGTCCTTTCTTCCCACATTTACAGCACACTATCCTCGATCTGGACTTGGATCTGCCTTTTCTTGACTTACTATGATATCCTGGGCTCTTCCTATTTCCATTTTTCTTCCACTAGTCTCTGCGATCAAAGCATTACCTGATGTCTCACTGGAGCTTTTCCGTCGCACTTCCTCACTAAGGATTGCACCGACAACATCATCAAAATTTAAAGTACTAGATCCAGAGACAGAGTTACTAATGGCCATAACTAAGCCATTCCAACTTTTTGGGAATGAGTACAGAAATAACAGAGCCCTAACTTCATCATCAAAATTTACCACTACAGAACTTAACTGACTTGTAACAGTATTAAAATCATTTAAATGGTCTACAACTAATCCACCTTCTAACATATTCATATTAAATAAACGCTTCATAAGAAATACCTTATTTTAGGCCGAGGGTTTTTCATATAGTTTGGCCAATGCTGACATTAAACCCTATGTTTTCGTTTCCTTTGAAATATTAAATGCTACCGACATCGCTAGGCATAGCCGTATTATTCCAAGTGCCTTTCTGTCGAGAATATCCCATTCTTTGTCTATCATACTCGTCAAATTCATTGTCTTTCCACTCAATGGTAGGTATAGATCTTTTTGATACAGATAATCTTGCATCTGCATCTTCCACAACTGGTAGTTTTGGCCATTGAATTTTTCGATCCTAAACCTACCATCTTCCGCCATTGCTCCCACTCGAATTAGGAACCCTTCTCTCCTACAAATGTATCAGCCAAATCGAACTTTGAATTCTGATACCACTTGTTGGAGTCACAATTTCCATTACACAAAAACCTGCAGGTGTTAGTAAACAGACACATCGCTAGATTTAAGCACATGCTGCACATGCCACGAAACACACAAGAGCGTTGGATCAACACCGCCATTAACTGGGAGCACAACAATCTCCCCCCTCAATGCGATCGAGGTGTGTTTTGAACTAGAGACTTTTGGCTCTGATACCAGTTGTTAGAAAATTATATATTACAAAGCAATGGAACACATAAAATATTGTAGAAATATAAACACAGAAAAAAAATAAAACAAGAGAGACACAGATATACGTGGTTCACTCAGTTTGGGATACTTCCATGGAGAAATAGCCAGTCCTTCTTTTATTATATTATCCAGCAAACTGAAGAGATACAATCTACAGCAGATCCGTTGTAACTCCCTCTTCTCTCTCAACCTCCCCTCTCTTCCTCACTCAGAATACAGATCTACTTAGACGTAATACAATTCTGTTAAACACACATGGGGAGCGAGAAAGATGTAAAAGATAAAACATGCAATTCAATTTTTATTCACAAATGATACACATTTATATTACATGTGGTGACCGTTGGGATTCACATCCCAAGGTCCCTTGGACTGCTTAGTCTCTTTAGCTTCCACACTAACCCATTTAGGATTAGGTGTCCAACATTCCC
>APFE030198191.1:6424-20823 GCA_000404065.3 Pinus taeda | reverse complement strand
GGCGCAACTGAAGCATGAACAAGACGTAAAATGACTCATTAGACACTGACATGATAATGAAAACCCTATGAATGATGATAGACTCAGCTAAATGATGACATAGACCGCCATTTGGACAACTTTAGAAGGAGTGAAAGCAAACCCTAGACCTAATGCCTAGTGACCAAATTTTGCTTGAAGACTCTTTGAAATGACAAAATTTGACCTTGACACTCTGTGACCACTTTGTAAGAGCATATTTGATCACTGGAGGAAGGCTGGAAAGACTGACACTAACAGGCTCTTCCATGGTCACATTACGTATGTGCCTCATCACCCCTTCCCCTCCAATATGTAACTATTGAAAGCGTTTGAATAACACTTTAGTCTTAAAATACTTGGGAACAACACTTTAACACAATACAAAGGAATACAAGGGAAGACCCTTTGAACACACATATAACAGATCTCAAATATTATACACTCGCCACTATAACTCCATCGGGTCCACATCTTCCAACCATTTTACAGCACTGCTCCAATTGCCCTGATCTTCGATCGTTGATCGGTGCTTTATCGCTATCAATGTATTGATGTATCCACTGTCTGACCTCTTCCACTTCAAACCGCCGATTCGATATGCCTTACAGACCCAATAAGATTACCGATTATGTTTGATAAGGTTTCGGTTCTGGCTACCAAATTGCAAATCGCTCTTTCCTTTGCCCAAGGTTAATTTTTTCCCTTCGGATGATTGTGATGCGACCTTTCGGTTCTGATTTAATCCTGATCGTTGATCTTAAAGATCCAATGGCTGTTGTGCAACCATAATTTACTTCTCTGCTACTCTGTTTACTTATGTTTTTATGCTATTTTTTCAATTTCCCTTTGTGGTTTGGGTTTCTTCAAAGGTTTTGGGTCTTTTGCTATTTCATTGTGCACTCTTCTTGAGCTTGTCTTCTGCGAATTCTTACATCGCCTTCTCTTCAGAGCTTCACTCTGATCATCTAAGTGGATTCAATTATCCCTTACGATTCCTCCAAATCATTCTTCTCCTTTGTGTATTTCTTCAGAACTCTAATTGCAACCTCTGTTATAGAACCTACGAATTCAAGCATAATCAATCATTACACGCTTATTTCACACATTTACACAGTACCAAAATGAACCTCTATATATAAATATGAACAATTGATTACATTCAAGACTCTCTATCTCTCACAGGCTTGTTCTTCAGTATTAGTGGCCTCCTCCCTCTACTCTGCTCGTAGGCTTACATTTATACCAACAAGGTTCGTTGAACTAATTCTAGTTCGATTCCTAAATCTATTGAATTGACTCCTAAATCCCCTATGTCCACGTATACTTCAATTAATTCCTAAGTATTCTCTCTACTTCCTTAAATCATGGAACTGTTTTAAGAGTCATAATTGACTACTAACTCTTATCATTATTCACCACTCATGTTCTCCTTTAATTCGAGAGCATTTACAACTTCCTCTCATTATCGAATTAATTCCTATTCTATGCACTCAAAAGCCTAATATTACATTAATTCATCACTTAGGAATCCAATTTCCTTAAAACACATGACCCCCTATGTCTACTTAATTACAATGATTTTCTCTTGGGTTGAATGCTCCTACATCACATCTTTCAACAATATGTCACCTTCTCTTGTGCACTTCCATCCATCTCTGGAAGACTCTGCTTGAGTGAATGTCTCCACTCTTGGAACCTCTACATGTGGCTGCTTCGCATTTGTCTGAGGCTCCTCCTCCTTAGGAACAAATAGCTCCTCCACAACCTGTAGTTGGAGCTCCCTCTCAAGGGAGACTCGCATGGCCTTCTGCTCTTCAAACTTGAGATCTCCGTGAGCCACTATCTTCCGACCGGTAGGAAAGTACACCCGATAGTTGTGAGGTATATCAATGTACCTCACAAATATCCCCAGCTCTGCTGTCAGCTCAAGCTTCTTCTGTGCATCCTTTGTCACATGGAAATACACCGATGAGCTAAAGATCCTAAAGTGACCCACATTTTGTCTCTTACTAGAGAAAGCTTCCTCTGGTGTCTTCATCCCAAGTATGCGATGTGGGCTTCTATTATGAAAACAGACTGTTACGTTCCATGCTTTAGCCCACAAGTGAAGTGGTATGCCTTGGTCATGTAGCATTGTGCGTGCTGCCCCCACAATAGTTATGTTCTTCGTCTCGGCCACGCCATTCTGTTGTGGGGTATGAGGTGCCATCAACTCTCGTTTAATTCCTTCTGCTACATAGAAGTCCTTAAAATCTTGAGAGACATACTCTCCACCATTGTCACCTCTCAAGGCCTTGATCTTCTTCACTGACTCTTTCTCAACCAAAGCTTTGAACTCACAAAACTTTGTGAAGGTTTGGTCCATCTTCTGCCTGAAATAAATCCAGCATTTACAAGAATAATCATCAATGAAAATCACATAATACCTTTGCTTCGCTATGGATTTTGTCGAGAATGGTCCACACACATCAGTATGAACTTGCTTTAAGATGGCCTTTGCTCAACTGTCTCGATCATGAAAGGAAGACTTGGTGTACTTTCACACGGTAAAACCTTTGCATGTGTGAATTTTCTCAAGTTAACCTTTGGGAAGTCCTGTATATATCTGTTGCATTATCTTCAAAGCCCTATGATGCAAATGGCCCAACCACCTGTGCCACAATTTGCCAATGTCTTGGCTTTGCACCAATTCTACTTTTGTACTCAATGCTGCACAATCATCTACCTCTAGCTTATAGAGATTCTTCACCTGAATCCCTATCCTCTTGGTCTGACCTGTGGCTATGTGTCTTAGGAATGCCTTTCCTTTACTGAAGACAACATCGTAGCCTTTGTCCCCCAACATCACGACCGATACCAACTTCGTCTTTAGTCCAGGCACATGCTTCACATCTGTCAAGGTGATAGGATCTCCATGCTCCCTCTTAAAAGCAACCATGCCCACTCCTGAAACACTATACTTTCCATCATCACCCATCTCTATGTGCATCTTGAGGTCTTTCTGCTCAAAGGCATTGAATAAACTTTTATCACTCGTTATGTGGAATGAGGCTACACTGTCAAGATACTAGTCACAACCCATCATCGAAGACACCATGCATGCGATGAGGGAAAAGTACATTTCGAACTGAAAGGCCAATGACTCACCTTCCGATCCTTTCGCGGATCCCTTCTTGGACTTCTTCAATGGCCATTTAGTTGCATAATGTCCCATCTCATGAGAATTAAAGCATCTTACTTTAGACTTGTCACCCTTCTACCATCTATGAGAAGAATTCAATTTGGAATGGGAAGCCTTCCCCTTCCCTTTCCTTTCCTTCATCATCATCCTTGGATGAAGAACCATCTCGTGTGCTCCTCCTAATCTCCTCCTGCATAAGATCCGACCACAGTCGTTCCCAATCTGGCAGTTTATCCCTTCCATTCATAGAGTCCTGGTAGCTATTTCAACTCTTTGGAAGGCTAAGGAGAGAGAGACTCACCATATCATCATCGAAATTAGTTATTCCCATGCTGTCAATCTCATCTTTGCAAGTTGTGAGCTTGTTCAGATATGTGGAAATAGTATCACCCATCTCCAACTTGATTCTTTGAAGGTTATTCTTGAGCTTCAATTTCCTCTGGTCACTATTTTTCTAGTAGAGGTCATTCAATGTCTTCCACATTGAAAATGGAGTATCCTTCCCATGGAGATTAGAGATAATATGGTCTCAAAATTCCTCAAGGATGATCCGTCTTGCCTTCACCACACACTTCTTCCACTCAGCCAACTCTTGTGCATTAATTGAAGCTGGCTTTGCGATTTCTTGATCAATGAAATCCTTAAAGCCATTGTCTTCTAATATAGCCTCCATTCTATCTTTCCATGCTATGTAATTCGGGCTACCTTCCAAGGCATACTCAAGTCTCAAGCCATAGAATTCCATTGGCCAACCTTGAAGTATGATATGAATTAAATTTTCACCTTCAACCATGAACTTCAAACTTCGAATTCTCTTCTCAGTATATTGTTCACAACTCTCATACCATGTAGAAATTCTCTACAAATCTCACTCTGAGACCATGTAGAAACTCTGCTTGTAGGTTAACTTGATAATGCAATATAAATCAAAGAAGAATACTATAACCTACTTCTACTATCAAATTGTAGAAGATTAAAGTTCGAGCTGAACAATATAACCAAAAGAAGAAGAATCAATGCACAATACACATGAAAATAATTTGGGGAAAGCCTCAGCTAAAAACCCCACTATCTTAATTATCGTACAGGGTGGAAATACATAGGAATTATGCAAAGCCTTATCTCGCACAGCTAGCAAGCTCTCAGTACAATCCTCACAGACACTCACAAGAAATCTTGGCTTCTCTCAAGCCTTCCTCTCTTCTCTCCAAGCTCCTATTTCCTTGCGTTATTCCTCTGGGATGATTCTCCTTCAACCAAGTAGAACACTATCTCACAAACTATCAGAATTGTGCAACCCTCAAGAAATCATTCCTTGCTGCATGCATGAGTTTTCTTTATAATAAAACACATGCAACTGATAGTAAACTATCCTTCAATTTAATATCAACTGGGTCTTTCTCAAAATAGACATGCATGAGATTTTGATGAGGGAATCTTCAGTTAACTGGAGTAGCACTAGTTGGATGCATGCATGCATAAACTAACTATTAACTTACCATTAGTTCCTCAAATAGTTTGGAACTAATTTAACTGGACTTAACTCAGTAAACTAAGTTAACTAATTACAACTCAAATATAACTCCATATTATCTCATTAATTTAAGGGATAACTCTTACATGACTTCAGAAAGACTTGTAACTTGAATTTCTCCAACTAATTAATTTGAAACAAATTAATTAGTTATTTCCAAGTAGTTGTTAAGACTAAATTCGATTTTAATTCACAATTTAATTCAAGCACAAATTAAATTGGAATATTATTGTTGCCATATTTCAACATAGTTACGTTCAACTTTGCATCCTTATTTACCCATCCCATGGGATATGGACTTCGATGATCATTCCAGCACCAACTTCTTGGCCAACTCTGGTGTAATGATATTTTCATGCAATCCTGAGTTAAATAGAGCATCAATATTTTTCTTCTTGACCTATATCTTTATATGGAAGAGTTGTGTGACTTCTTTCTCTTTGCCTTCTTGAAGGCTACACAAATTCGCCTCCTTCCTTACTAATGTATAAATGATCTTCTCATCTACATCCAAGCTGTTTTCAACCTAGTTGCTCGAATTTGTCGCCATGAGATCCTTTTCCTTATTTTATTTTTTGTTGTTCTTTGTGTTTAGCTTTGGATGCAACTTCCATCACTTCTCCTTTGTATAATCGTCAATGTTATAGTGATTGTAGTGGTTGTTGGGATCTTTTAACTGGTGTGATGTAGCTATCATATTTTTATCTTCCACCCACTCTTTACTTCTTCTTCCCCTCCTTAGAAGCATATTATTTCTCCTGTTGCTTCACTCCACATGATTGAACTCTCTTCAGGCCTATGTTGTCTAGGTATTGTGACTATACACAAGCCTCATCCATTGATTTGGTCCTGATCAACATCACATGCTCTCTCAGATGGTGATGTAGACCCTATAACTAATTTGGGACTAGATATGGGTTCTTTGGGGACATACCCAACAATATTTCTATCTTTCTGAACTCTGTTATGTACTCCTATATGCCTTTCCTTGACGTTTGCCTAAAGTAGAGCAACGAAATCCAATGATCATCTACGTACCCAATAGGGTAAACTTGTGACTTAATGACATATTTAGAGTCCTTCCACTTAGTCACTAGATGCTCTCCCTCTAATATCAAGGTATCTATGTGGTTATCCAACCAAGTTAGGGCATGGCCCTTTAATTTTAGCTGTGCAAATGAAATTTTCTATTCTTCCTCAATTTGATGGACGCTTAAGTACACTTCCACTTGATGCAACCAACGATTCAACTTTAGAGGGTTGATATCACCATGGTATGACTTGATATTGACCTTTTCTTCCAATTTAAGTAGGGGTTGTGATTGATTCACGACAATCAAAATAGATTGATCTTCTGTTGGTTCTTTCTTTATTTGATTCCTAGTTTCTTCCTGATCTCCTGATCCCCCTTTTAATTTGTCCTTTTCATTTCAACCACCATCCTCTTCTAATATCCCAAGCTTGTTGTTCAGGGCCTACCTATAGACATTTACATTATGACTTATATTAACGACTTGTTTTTCCAACGATGAAAACCTCTCCTCTACAGTATCATTAGGCGTATTCATAGATTTGTTGGTCGTAATTAACTCAACTGATTTAGATCCCTTGCAAATTTCAACAAAATACCCCAAAAAAGACTTGCTCTAATACCAACTTGATTCGTCAACTGCCATGAACATTCCACTAGAAAGTTCATAACAAAAAATTTGATAAAACAATATTTAAAGTTATAAATTCTACATTATTACAATTTTATTATATTTTTGGATCTATAGATTTACTGTTAATAGTGCATGCATGAAAATTTTAAAAATTTATGAAGAAAATAGAGAATGGAAAAATAAAATCTCACACACATATTTAACACAAGATATGCTCTCAGGAACCCTTTCGAGAGAAAGAAGCTTATACGAAGATGACGTTGGTCTGCTCTCTTTCTCTGATTGGAAATAAGGTTGTGAGTAAAAATAAGTATGGTCCATGGCTTATGGGCTACTACATAATATAAATCCTCTTTGTGTGCTCTACCTCCTATCCCTCTTAGCTATTTTTTCTCGATTATGGAACAACTACGCTCAACATTTTGGAATCCCACTTCCTCCAAGTAGCCTTGTTATACAATAGCTGGATAACCTAATGGTGGTTAGATTTGACTAACTAAAGTCTTAACCGTAGTTACAATATTGACTTCTATATTCTTCTGCATCATAAGTTACATTTCTAGTCCATTTTCCGGGAATAATGGGGCCTAATGTGGCATCCTCTCGAATTATGGAGGTAAAAAGAGGAAGGTCAACTTTTGAGTGGCATAACTTTCACATATGAAATTCGATTGACACATTGTTTGCACCGTTGGAAAGGTATCTATGTGTAGAATAACATGCAAATGTGTGACATGAAGGTGGAAAATTTTTACCCAAAAAAATTTCATTTCATTCCTGAAAATACTCACAGTTTCAGTCCCTGTTTTACCAAACTGGGACCCTCTAATAAAGGTGGTCCCATGAGTTGATTCCTCCACTTTATCCACTCTCGAAGCATCAAGCTGAGTGAAAAAGTATATTGATCCAATCTAGATTAGTTGACACAAGAATGAATGAAATATTTATGTAAACATAGATCCACAATAGTAAACTTACCAAAGCACAACCACATTTTCTAAAGATTGGTCAGCGACGCGTCCTCACAAACTGTACCATCTAGGTAATGTCCCTGGCCAACATTAGACAGATGTAATGTGAAATCCAATGAACCCTCTCCCTAGGATCTTGCACTGTGCAAAAGGGCTTCAAAACAGGCAGAATCCAACACAATTCCATCTAGTCAAGAAAATGATAGAAGCCGAACTAACTAAGTGAGCGAGCATGTGCAAGTTGGTGACCTTAGCATATTCAATGTCAATGTTACCATAGAAACTATCGCCCATAATAAGAGACCAAAAACAAAGAAAATAAGCGACCATTCAGGGTTTACATTGCCCCTAAGTTGTCTTAAGGTTTCTACCTCTGCGACACCTATAGTTTTGGTTGCCCCTTCTATTTACTCTACATGTCCTTCACATGGGTTTCATCAACACGGGGCCATGCCACTTGCACCATGTTCACCCACCTGCATTGGGGTATCTTCCTTATAATTATAATTTGTATGCATACACAATAAATAATAACTAGTAGAGCCATAAATTTAAGGAGAAAGAAACCATACTAGCATAGAATTCATATTTTGTAGTACGTTTTAAGATATATTTTTGAGAAACTGTCTAGTAAAATATGCATGGTAGTTTAATAACCATAATTGGCTATTATCCACAAATGTGTTTAACTATTATTTTTACCCAAAAAACGATGCTGCCTGAAAAGATCAATTAGTGGTCCATAATCATTACCCTTTTCCTTACATCTAATAATGATGAACTCTTAACCAATTAAAATTAGTTTTAAGCCTTATTCTAAAACTACAAAAATATTTCAACCTAAAAAATATTTGTAAGAGAAAACTAATAACCCGTTTTAACATTAGGACTACCTCAAATATAGTTGTGTTTTCATTCACCATTAATATACATAAGAGAAGAGATTGTTCTTGTTACCTAGTAAATCTCTTACTTTAAAGGAAAATATTTTATTTGAAGTAATAAATTAGTATTATATGTATAATTGCTATCTTAAAAATATTGAATTACAAACATTCAAATATTTGGTGACTTGCTACTTATTTTTTAATGAATGAGGAAGGAGTTAGTCCTATGTAAAGTATTTAAAAATATTGTTTTTACATATTTCTTTTTCTCATGTGAATAAGGTGGTGGATGCCTTATCAGAGAAAGAAAGAACATTGAGAATGGACAGAAGTGACAAATAAATTGTTGAAAACAAAGATAGAGCTATATGTCTTATTTTATGGATGATACTTTGGGTTTAACTAGAAATGGGTTATTAGATATAAACTAGTCATTATTAATGATGCCATTTTTAACTTTTTTTGAATAATTTTATTTAACATTACTAGTTGAAAAACGAAAATTGACACCAAAAAAAATTAAAAAATAAATAACATAGAAAGTAAAATTTCCCCATAATTATTTTCAATACCAATAACAAACTTAAATAAAAAAATAAATATATAATAAAAAAAAATATATTTCAATACCTTACAAATTATTGATATTATAACTCTTAATAATAAAAAAAAAAATAATATATAATATATATATATATATATAATATATATAATATATGAAATATGTATCTTTTTCTCAGCACTCATCAACTATTTCTTATTCAAGTAAAATTAAAATATTATAGGAGTATATTCTAGTTTTTTTATAAATATTATTTTTTTTAATTATATTTTATTATTAATTAATTTTTTCTTTTATATGTCGCTTTAGTTCATTTAATTAAAAAATATTAAAAAAATTCTCTCCATCAATTTTTTCTCATTTCTTTATTTCATTTGAATGTTTAATTTATATATTTATTAGATATTTTTATTTTTTTATATTAGTATTAATAAATTAATATGAATTAATTAAAATTAAAATTCTTAGTTTGTTTTATAAAGTGTTATATTACGTTATCTTTTCCATATGATTACATTGAAAAAGGCAGTTGTCTATAATGCTATTTTTTGAAAGTCTTTCCAATGGATTTTTCCGGTCAAAATCCCGCAGCAATTTATTGGAATCGCAAGTTTGATAGCTAGTTTATGCACAATCAAAGCGTCCCAGGGGTTTTTCAGGGTGCTGAATCCAAATATGCAGTTACAAAACCATTTTAACTGCAACAAATCAAGATTTAACCTCAATTTCTTCCGCCGGATTCTGTCACCGGAATCTCAAAAAGTCACATTATAAACCACTCCTTGAAAAAGTATGAAATGAAAAGCGTTTTCCGATAACACGCAAAACAATGAAATTAGTCAACCGCTGCCTCCAGTGTGACCGTATTGCTCGCTATACCCCACGGTCTCTATCAGGGGTGGCCATGCGGTCGGATCGATAGCGGAAAAATCCAAAGTTGGAGCAATCTGCGGATATCGATATGGATTCGATCAGGCGGGTGGTCGCGCACTGATGTGGATTCGTAAAGAGTGATATGGTTGTTGTCCGCAACAAAGTAGGAATTGTATTCCATATCCACCCATTCATTCATAAGCACAGTGGGTCATCCATTATCTTCTCGAAAGCGTTTCCCAATAACCTGTAAACCACTGAAATTGGTCAACCAATACCTCGCGAAAATCAGAAGTTAATCAATCAGCACTGGCGTGCTAGATTCTTGTTGTCCCAAAATCTTGTCAGCCATTGAAATTTTAACTAATAAGGATTGTTATTTTTTTAAATAAAAAAATAATTATCAATATCATTTCAAAAAATTAAATATATTTTTAGAAAAATATAAAATGATTGATTGTTTGTACAAGAAGATTCACAGATGTGAGTGTTATTCTTCATAGCCATTATTATAATTTATTGTCTAAGACATGGAAAATTATATGAATAGTTAAAAAGAAATAATGAATATATATATTAGAGAGATATTTAGAGCTAATTAAAGAAAGGGTAAAATATAATAAAAAGATTATCTAAATAAAAATTATTTTGAATAAATATTAATATAAGTATAAAGAAAATGAGTTATAATAATTGATAATAAAATATGTATTGAATTTTTATTTGATGAAATTTAATATTCATATACAATTTGAATGACTCTAATGATTAAGAGTATGTGCTTCCTCTTAAGAGGTCATAGGTTCAAATCGAGAGGAGGTAGAGTGTGTATGTCTTCGTAAAGTCTTATACACCAATTTTAGTATGTGCTTCATCTTAAGAGGTCATAGGTTCAAATCGAGAGGGGGTAGAGTGTGTATGTCTTCGTAAAGTCTTATACACCAATTTGGTGTCTCACTTGGCCGCAACCTTAAAATTGAATAATAACAATAATCAAATAGTGAAACATAGATTATAAATATCATTTAAAGATCTATTGATAGTGTAATGTTTTATGAATAATTGAATATATGATATTAAAGAAAGCTTAAAGAGAAATTAATGAAAAAAGGAAAATGTAAGAAGGTTGGGAGGGATGAGTGAGGGAGCTAAATAAGAGAAAAAGAAGGAAGAGACAAGGAAAGGGAAATAGAGAGAGGTGAAGGGAAACATAACCATTAATAAAAAGCAAATAAATGGGGCACAAAGGATAGGAAAAAAAGAATTAAATTAGTATTGAATAATAACAATAATCAAATAGTGAAACATAGATTATAAATATCATTTAAAGATCTATTGATAGTGTAATGTTTTATGAATAATTGAATATATGATATTAAAGAAAGCTTAAAGAGAAAGAATGAAAAAAGGAAAATGTAAGAAGGTTGGGAGGGATGAGTGAGGGAGCTAAATAAGAGAAAAAGAAGGAAGAGACAAGGAAAGGGAAATAGAGAGAGGTGAAGGGAAACATAACCACTAATAAAAAGCAAATAAATGGGGCACAAAGGATAGGAAAAAAAGAGTTAAATTAGTTGATGGTTCATAATAAAAAAAGAAACTAACAACATTACTATATAAAATAATATTCAATAATAAATATCAAATAATATTTTATCTCAAAAATATTATTTACAATAAAACCAAAACTTTCTTTCTAACTTATTACTTTTATGAATTTGTTTGAGATCACACATCTCCACAAATTGTGAAGCTTTAACTAACATGGATTTAGCGAATGAAAAATGTTAAAGAAAGAAGAAAGAAATTATTCTAACGTCGAGGTAAAGATAGACTTTGCGGCAGATTGGTTTTGCATCTGCTTGATCTATTCTGCCCTCTTTTTTTGAAGCTTCGCAATAAATGGTTTGAGCTTCTTGACAAACCCCTAGCTAAATAGATTATCCCAACAGCTAGCTGCCGGCATATCTGTATAACTTTCCCTGTTTTTTTTAAAGACCTCACATTCTAAAATGAAAAGCTTTTCTGTTTCCACTTTTATTGAAGAACAAAAAATGCATACTCTTTCCTCCCATACTTCGTTTTGCCTTTTCCAGTGCCCGCTTTCACAACAGAATTGATGAGAATTAGTCCTTAACTGAGCAATAAGAATTTTGGCTCTCCAAGAGATATTCTACTCTATGTATGCTTTTGGTTGATGACTATGAGTGAGATTAAACACTTCAATATAATACTTTTTCTTCTTTCCTAGCTCCTTATCCTTACATTTGTAGAACTTATCAGAACAAAAACTTTTATCTCTTTGTTGTTTATGGGATACATGTTCAAGAAAATACCCCATTTATTAAACCATTTGTTATTTTGTTGCATCCAGGTTTTTTTGTTGCACAATCTGTCATTAAAGACAACCTTAGGCCATCTGCTCTCTTCCCTTTGCTTCATTTTTTTTTAAATACCTTATGACTAGCACCATAGCAATTGCTTCAATAGGAGCATCCCCTATTTCACTTAACAAAATAGTATAAGGAACTGCACTTTTAATCTTGAATTTATTTGTAATCAAAAGCTTTTGAATATTCTCATTTTGTCTCCACTGCATCTTAGATGTATTGGTGGACCATAGTTCACAACCATATAGAATCACCGAAATCACTAGAAGCTCAAAAAGAGTTTGAGTGGTTTTCGAGTCCCATAACTCTGCCTCTCTATGCCTATTTTGAAAAGCCTAAAATGCTTTCCAACCCCCAAAGTTCTTTTCTTTCTAGAACCATCCCAACTTAGATTTTTGTTGAAGGCAATTCTGAGGTATTTGTAATCCGAACTTCTTCCAGAATGTTGGCTTCAAAGTATATGCTGGTTATGTCTTTTTTTTTAGAGAAAACCACTACTTTAGTTTTGCTGATATTGACTTGCATCCCCACACTTCTACAAAAATGCTCAAGGGATAGTAAGTGCTCTTGCAAACCAAGAGTCGATTTAGCAATCAGAATAAGGTCATCTCCATACAAAAGAGGCATTATAACAAACTTGCCCAAATAGATACCATCACCCACCACTCCTCAAGCTTGTCGATATATAAACCAAAAAGGGTAGTAGACAGTGGGAAACCTTGGTTGACCCCGATATCGCTTCTAAAACTTTCATAAATGCCTCCTATAGTTCTAATTTTTACTTTCACCTCTTCATACATCCTATGCATAGTTGCTCTCAAATGTTTAGGACCCCAAGTTCCTCCATTTTGTGCCGAAACGTATCCCTACGAATCATGTCAAACACTTTCAACAAAAAAACAAAAAACTTCCTTATTTTTCCCCCAAACTTTTTCAATGATCTACGTTAAAGTTATACAATGATCAATTGTGGAATGTCTAGGTCTAAAACCGGCTTGCCCTTTAACACACTTATACTGATAATGAATATAAATATTAAACAAGTCAACTCTATACATTGATATAAGAAGGTGATTAAAATTTGTGATATAAGAAGGTGCTTAAAATTTGTGAATAAATGCCTTGTGTTGAAATAAAAATAAAATTTATCAAAAATTGAATATTGTCTTCATATAAAAAGGTGTATGATATTTGAGAACTTTATATTTGTAATAAAATTGTTTTTCGAAGCACAAATGGCTATTCTTTTCGGGACGTGTTTCTTTATTTTGTATATGTTTATGTAACATCGACTTCAACATTTTAGGAAAAATACATTGAAAGTTGAAAAGACGAATCGTAAAATTTTTATATATTTTACCGAGGTTCAAAATCAAATGTATTACATACATCTAAAAGAGAGTTGAAAATTTTGGGAAAAGAAAAACAGTGGAGAGATTGAAATATCTATTTAATAGAGAAATATGTATTTGATAAAGAAAAAAATGGAATTATTTTTAGTGTGATTTTTTAAATTTTTTGGTGCTGGAATTTGATGGAAAATTTTGAAATAAAAATTTAATTTGTATTATTTAAATTAATTTTTTACTGTATATATGAATTCCATACCCTAAAACCCTTAAAACACTTCTATTGTACATAAATTACAAATCAATTTTATGATTTCAATCAACTAATCAAAAATTTTATAAAAAATAAAAAAAATAGATGAGAAAACTTCTATTAAAAAACAAAACAGTCAAAAATACCTCCTTGAGCTTCACAATGGCTTTATTTAACTATTGAATTATTGACGTGGTGCACTGCATCCGCTAATGTGATGCCTTTATTTAATTATTGAATTGTTGACTTCGCGCAATATGTCATGTGCATCGGGTAATGTGTTTGTAAGAGAAAACTAGTAACCAGAGTGGTTATGTGTTTTTATCCCAGCATTTATATCTTATGGATTGTTCTTGTTACCTGGTAAATTTCTTACTTTAAGAGAAAACATGGTATTTGAAGTAATAAATTAGTATTATAAGTGTAATTTCTATTATAGAAATATTGAATAACAAACATTCAAATATTTGGTGACTCTTTACCCATGTTTTCGCTCTATGCAAAGTATTTAAACTTATTATTTTTAAACAAAGTGGTGAATGCCTTATTAAATATAAAACAGTAAGAAGAAAACAAAGATAAAGACATGTGTCTTATTTTATGGATGATTTTTTAAATTTAACTAGAAATGCATTATTAAATATAAAAAATTCATTAATAATGGATGTCATTTTCAATTTTTTTTTAATAATTTTATTTCACATTACTAATTACAAA
>APFE030198189.1:0-11369 GCA_000404065.3 Pinus taeda | reverse complement strand
TGTTGCACCCATCAATAACAATGCCACCTTGCAGCTTGTACAGAGTTCCAATCCTAACTCCCCGCATCAATACTAGTTATCCCTGAACCATCTTGTAGATATATTTCTCGAACATTGTTTTTACACCTGCATCATCCAGCTTGGTTACAGAAATCAGATTTCTGACTAATGCAGGAATATGCAGAACACCCAAAAGTGTTCTAATCCTTCCACCTTACAACTTCAACTTGAATTTTCCGCGACCAATGATTCTAGCCTTCCTATCATCCCCTAACAAGACATCACCACCATCATATTTCTCATACTTGTAGAGTCACTCTCTATGGGGAGTGAACTGAAAGGATGCACCTGAGTCAATCAACCATGCCTCATGATCTACATGTGTACTTGAAGAAGAAGCCAAGTACACATCCCCACCTTCATTTGAGGTGGTTTTCGCCTCTACAGAAGGAGCATCATCAAATCCCTTTCCTTTATTAGGAGCTTTAGACTTACAATCCCTTTTTTATTGCCCTTCCTTTCCGCATTTCCAGCACACCTTTACAGGTTTTCCTAGATATTTAGATCTCCCACTCAAGGAATTATTTTTGTTTCTATTCTGGGACTATCCTCGTACAGACAAGGAATCACCATATTGGCTCTCCATATTTTTCCGTCTCATCTCCTCCATCAACAAGGATGATACTATCTCATCAAACTGCAAGGAAATTGCATTGCTACCTATTGTAACAACCAGACTATCCCACGAATCTGGTAGAGAACAAAACAAACTGATGCACTTATCTTCATATAAAATTTTAATATCAACAGACAATAACTGGCTTACCACAGTATTAAATGCGTTTAAATTCTCTATCACCGAGTCTCCATCTTTCATCCTTAGGTTATACAACTTTTTCCGTAGGAATAGTTTATTCGCCAGAGACATAGATTGGTACAAAGTCCCTAACTTGTCCCACAAAGCCTTCACTGTAGCTTCCCCTGATACATTCAACAATATTGAATCTGAGACACACTGACAAAGGAAAGAGAAATATTGTTGACAACGCGGAGGTAGAACAAAGCTACAAGTTTAGAGTAGAACCACTTGTGGAGAAAGCAACTTTGGAGAGAGAGGTGAAGAGGCGACGAACCGACAAGAGGAATGCATAAAGGCAAACATAATGTGATTTTTGCCTTCCGATCCAACTTCTTCCATTCTTCATTGAACACTGCCATTGTTTTAGTACCTAGATCTACCACGATCCACTGATCTTTATCCACCAGCAGATCCTCCATCTTGAGTTTCCACAACTCAAAACTCTGACCATTAAATTTCTCGATCCCTATCTTTCTACTGCTTGCCATCTTCTTTCACCACAAGACCTGCTGATCTCCCACTAAACAGGGTCTACCACAGGCCCGAGAAAAACCCCTCAGCAGCAATGGCATCCCCTTGAAGCCAAAACCTGTCTCTGATACCAAATGTAGGTTTTAACCCCGTACAAAAATTACCAACATACGAATTCTAAAAATAGAAAATAAACAATGGCGATAACATAACACATAAAACAAATATACACATAGATTTTCCCCTAGATCCCAAAACCGAGACTACCAAATTGATTTTTCATTATGTTCCTTTCAATGTTACAATACATATATATACATGTCGAAGCATTCATAAACCCCAATCCATTATCCCTACATTAGAACATAATTGTAGTTCGCTTAACCGAATCTACAAAATACCATGGATCGAAAACCATCGTGCCCAAAATCATGTGCGAAATCCATGCATAAAACCATAGGTAGGTTCACTCACCTATTATAGGGTCCAATTCTTCACATCCATCTGTTCTACCTCAAAATCAAAAGTAGAAAAAATAGATAAAAGTAATCTAATAGAAGCTACCTTGGCAACAGGAGAAAAAATATTGCCAAAATCAATTCCCGAAACTAGGAATAAACTTTTGCTACCAACCGAGCATTGTATTTCTCCACCTTTCCTTTTGCAGTCATCTTCTTCTTGAACACCCATTTTCTGCCAATGGGTTTCCTTATAGCCGGAAACTCCACCAGATCGCAAGCCTAATTTTTGTGCAAAGATGCCATTTCATCAACCATGGCCCCTTTCCAGAGTTTTCCATCCTCTGAATCTACTGCTTCCTTCACAGTTTTGGGATCATCATTAGTAATAGATAAAGAAAAATTTGAACAGAAAACAAATGGACTATACCTTTCTGGCTGCCTTCTTTCTCGAACTCATCTTCTCACAACCGGAGTTTGTGGCTCTTCATCTTCTGATTCCTCTTCTGCTATAGAATCTGATTCTTCCTCCTTTAGCTCAAAATCTATCTTCTCAGGGTCCTTTGGTAGGACTTCATGTTTAATAATATATTTCACCTCTCAAAACACCACATCTCGACTGTCCAAAACCTTCCTTGTTACTGGGTTCCAAATATTATAACCTTTTAAACCATCCTTATACCCAATAAAGATGGACTTTTCAGATTTACTATCCTACATTGTTCTTTTTTCCTTTGGAACATGTACATATGCATCACATCCAAATACCCTCATATGTGAAAGAGAGGATTTCTTACAAGTTTATACCTCTTGTGGAGTCTTATCTTCCAATGTTGATGAAGGTGATTTGTTGACCAGGTTACATGCAGTCTCCATTGGCTCTGCCCAAAATTCATGTCCTAACTCGACACCACTGAGCATGCTTCTTTCCCTTTCCATCAATGTCTTGTTCATTATTTCTACAACTCCATTTTTCTCCGGTGTGTATGGAGTAGTCTTCTGTCATGCTATACCACACTTCTTACAAAACTCTTCAAATTCATTCTTGCAAAATTCTCCACCATTATCTGTTCTCAGCACCTTTATCTTCTTCTCTGTCTGGTTTTCCACGAGAGCCTTAAATTCTTTAAACCTGTCAAAGACTTCAGATTTCTTCTTGAGGAAATATATCCATGTATTCCTTGAGAAGTCATCTATAAATGATACATAGTACATAGACTTACCCAGTGATGGAACTGACATAGGTCCAAACACATCACCATGCACAAGCTCTAATATTTGTTTCACCCTCTTAGAACCAGAGGGGAAACTCACCCGATTCTGCTTCCCATTTACACAATTTTCACATAAATCAAAATCCAGAGATCTATTAGAAATACCTTCTACCATACCTTTACCATGAAGTATTCGAAGGCCCTTCTCTCCAATATGTCCAAGCCTTTAATACCATAGCATGGTCTTTTCTCCAAAGACCACTAGATTTTTTGCTCCACATTCAGGAACCACATAATTGTTGCACCCATCAATAACAATGCCACCTTGCAGCTTGTACAGAGTTCCAATCCTAACTCCCCGCATCAATACTAGTTATCCCTGAACCATCTTGTAGATATATTTCTCGAACATTGTTTTTACACCTGCATCATCCAGCTTGGTTACAGAAATCAGATTTCTGACTAATGCAGGAATATGCAGAACACCCAAAAGTGTTCTAATCCTTCCACCTTACAACTTCAACTTGAATTTTCCGCGACCAATGATTCTAGCCTTCCTATCATCCCCTAACAAGACATCACCACCATCATATTTCTCATACTTGTAGAGTCACTCTCTATGGGGAGTGAACTGAAAGGATGCACCTGAGTCAATCAACCATGCCTCATGATCTACATGTGTACTTGAAGAAGAAGCCAAGTACACAACCCCACCTTCATTTGAGGTGGTTTTCGCCTCTACAGAAGGAGCATCATCAAATCCCTTTCCTTTATTAGGAGCTTTAGACTTACAGTCCCTTTTTTATTGCCCTTCCTTTCCGCATTTCCAGCACACCTTTACAGGTTTTCCTAGATATTTAGATCTCCCTCTATATTTAGATCTCCCACTCAAGGAATTATTTTTGTTTCTATTCTGGGACTATCCTCGTACAGACAAGGAATCACCATATTGGCTCTCCATATTTTTCCGTCTCATCTCCTCCATCAACAAGGATGATACTATCTCATCAAACTGCAAGGAAATTGCATTGCTACCTATTGTAACAACCAGACTATCCCACGAATCTGGTAGAGAAAAAAACAAACTGATGCACTTATCTTCATATAAAATTTTAATATCAACAGACAATAATTGGCTTACCACAGTATTAAATGCGTTTAAATTCTCTATCACCGAGTCTCCATCTTTCATCCTTAGGTTATACAACTTTTTCTGTAGGAATAGTTTATTCGCCAGAGACATAGATTGGTACAAAGTCCCTAACTTGTCCCACAAAGCCTTCACTGTAGCTTCCCCTGATACATTCTACAATATTGAATCTGAGACACATTGACAAAGGAAAGAGAAATATTGTTGACAACGCGGAGGTAGAACAAAGCTACAAGTTTAGAGTAGAACCACTTGTGGAGAAAGCAACTTTGGAGATAGAGGTGAAGAGGCGACGAACCAACAAGAGGAATGCGTAAAGGCAAACATAATGTGATTTTTGCCTTCCGATCCAACTTCTTCCATTCTTCATTGAACACTGCCATTGTTTTAGTACCTAGATCTACCACGATCCACTGATCTTTATCCACCAGCAGATCCTCCATCTTGAGTTTCCACAACTCAAAACTCTGACCATTAAATTTCTCGATCCCTATCTTTCCACTGCTTGCCATCGTCTTTCACCACAAGAATTGGTCCTGCTGATCTCCCACTAAACAGGGTCTACCACAGGCCCGAGAAATACCCCTCAGCAGCAATGGCGTCCCCTTGAAGCCAAAACCTGGCTCTGATACCAAATGTAGGTTTTAACCCCGTACAAAAATTACCAACATACGAATTCTAAAAATAGAAAATAAACAATGGCGATAGCATAACACATAAAACAAATATACACATAGATTTTCCCCTAGATCCCAAAACGAGACTACCAAATTGATTTTTCATTATGTTCCTTTCAATGTTACAATACATATATATACATGTCGAAGCATTCATAAACCCCAATCCATTATCCCTACATTAGAACATAATTGTAGTTCGCTTAACCGAATCTACAAAATACCATGGACCGAAAACCATCGTGCCCAAAATCATGTGCGAAATCCATGCATAAAACCATAGGTAGGTTCACTCACCTATTATAGGGTCCAATTCTTTCTTTCTTGGGGAAACTACCTCGAACCTCGTAGGAAGGGGGCTGTCCGCCTCCTTATGACCCCCCCACCAACGCAACAAAAGGGGGGCTCAGCTCCCCCTCTAACCCCCTAGATTAATTACTGGGGCTAGTCATGGAAAGAATATAACACAACCCAACATTAATGACCTGTAACTTACACGTTTACCGTATGTTTGACGAAATGTCTAACATGTACTAGGAAGTCTATGTCAAGTTCTTTCTTCAAGTTTGAATTTTTGGCATTGTTCTCACCTTAATCATGATTCTAGAAAGTTACAGGCAGTTCTTGGTAGTGCTCTGGAGGCTAGCCTAGAAAATTCGCATAGATCTAAGAATATATGGAATTGAACTAGGAAATTTAGTGTTGAAAATACCAACAATAAATGTTAAAAATAACATCAATAAAAATCCTAATTTAATTTGTCCTTGAATTAAAATAGGAATTAAATTGCAATTCTAATTCTCATAGCAACTTGTAACAATTAACTAGGAATTTACTTAGTTGACTCAATAAATTCGAGTTTGGAGTCTATCTAGAGTCAGGTAGAGTGATCCCTAAATTTTAGGGGCCCAAGTTGAGTTATTATTGAGTTTTAATTATTTAATTCAATTTAACTAGGTTAAATTTAGTTAAACTAGTTCTAACTAATGGAGGAGATAGTGAGAGGTCAAGTGAATTAATTTGGATTTAATTCACATGCAGTGATCAATTAGATAACTGATAATTCACTCATAAATAACTCATGCATTTCAGTTCTAAGAAAGACCTAGTTGAGATTGGAGTTCACGGACAATGTATGGTCAGTTGTAAAATCATTTAAATTAAACATGTGATGCATGCAATTAGAGGAATGCCTATGGATGGATTGCATAGTTATGGATGAGGAATTTCCCAATTAAATATGGGCTAATTACTTAGGAAATTTCTCAAGGAAATAGGAGCTTGACAGACAGCAGATTTGGCTAAGTATTGGCTTGAGCTGATTTGTGAAGTATTGAGATAGATTGTACTTGTGCATAAATTGTTCAGGTTGAACAAGCATTGTATTTTCTTCTCATATCTTCTAATTAATGAAATATACATATAAAAGGGGTTTTTATCTGTGGCTTTCCCCAAAATATTGTTATTTTATGCGTGATTGAAATTATTCCTTTTCTGCTTCTGAGTTCATGGATCAATTTTTGTTTCCACTGATGAGTAGAGTAGATTCAAGTTAATTATTTTAGCATATTACAATATGCAGTTTGAATTTACAAGAAAATTCTACATAGTATCAAAGTTGAAATCACTATAGAAGAGGAGAATACGAGTTTGTTTTGCAGGAGAAATCAAATTTGTAGTATCATACTTTAGAGCCAACATGATGTCATTCTACAGATTGAGACTCAAATATGCCCTTGAGGGTGGTTCAAACTATATTTCTTAGAAGGATAGGGTGGAAGCAGTGTTGGAAGACAATGGGCTGAAAGAATTCATAGATCATGATATCCCGAAGCCTCCAACATCAGATGCTAAGGATTTGACAGAGTGGAGAAATTGTGTGGCAAAGGGGAGAAGGATTATCCTAGAAGGAGTTCGAGATCATATTGTCTCAAACCTCTACAGTAAGGAAATTCCATTCGCAATGTTGAAGGCCTTGATGCACTTGTTTCAAAACAATAGTGACCACAAGAAGCTGGCACTGAAGGACAAGCTCAGAAAGATCAAGATTGAGAAGGGCGACTCAATACCGAAGTACATGACCAAATTCACCCAATATCGAGATGAGCTTAGAAGTTTCGGTGCTACCGTTGCCGAAGAAGATCTAGTGAGCTTAGCACCTCTATGACTTCCCAAGATCTATCACAACTACCAGGACTCAGTTAATGGGAGGTAGAAGTTACCAAAGTGGGAGCGATTGTGGCGTAACTTGGTGCAAGAAGAGATTCAGTGGAAGACTAGAGATGGGACCCCATCCAAAGAAGTGGAAGAGGACTTTGCATTAGTCAGCAAAGAAAATAAAGCCAAGGGAAAGAAGTCCCAAGGTGAGGAGGGTGGAAAGAAGAAGGACTTGTCGAACATCAAGTGTTTTCATTGTCACGACCTTGAGCACTATGCCGCGAAATTCCCACAGAAGAAATCAAGAAAGAAGGAGCCTGCAGTAGCAGCAACAGGTGAAGCTCTAGCTTCATAATTCAAACTTGAGTTTACTCTCATTGCATGCATGGAAATCATTGTAATGGGAAGCATGTGGTATCTCGATAGTGATGCCTCATTCCATATGACCGGGAATAGAGATCTCTTCAGTGACTTGGAGGAGAAAGACCTCAAGTAGAACATAGAATTTGAAGATGATGGGAGGTATAGTGCAACTGACATCGGTACTGTTACTTTTCAGAGGGAGTCTAGATCCCCTCTCAGAATCATAAATGTGATGTATGTTCCAGAACTAAAGAAAAATCTTGTTTCTGTCACGATATTGGAAGACCATAGCTGCAATGTGATTTTTAGCAAAGGAAAGGTTTTCCTTAGACACATCACCATAAGACAGGTGAAACAAATTGGTGTGTGGGTCAAGAATCTATATGCACTTGAGGTACAAGATGCATGCAAAACCTTGAGAAGCAAGGAAAAGCTTAGAGACTTGGTGTTTAAGAGGGAGCATGGATTATCTCTCAAGATGCAACCTCAAAATCAATCTCAACAAGTTGTGGAGCAACAATAATTGGAGAAACAGAGAGGAGACTGAGTGGAGACATCCACTCAAGAAAAGACCTCTAGTAGGGGGAAATATCGAGCCAAGTGGGCAGAAGGAGCACATGCATCCATACCTCTAGGTGAGAGGTAGGGCAATGTGAAGTAATAGTCCCAAGAGTTCAGAAGTTGGGCAGGATCCATTGAGGCGATTTTTGTCTCATGGATCATTGCCTTGCTATGACGGCCCACAATATTTAGTAGCAAGAGGATAAGTGTCAGTTAGATACTAAGGAGTACAAAGCAGTGTTGACAATAGAGCAAGAGGCTCAGGAGCAAAGTTAGAAGCAACACAATTTTCCCAGTAGACAGTTGCAAACACAATTGATTCAGTTTATTTTGTCTGGATGTTTTTTGGTTGAAGATGTTGCCGTAGCAACAACAACAGTGACAATTGTTGCATGCAGAACATTCCAAAGGTACCAGATCGGGATAGAGTTGAATTTATTTCTTGTTGAGAGGGGGTGTTGAAAATAGCAACAAGAAATGTTAAAAATAGCATAAAGAAAAATCCTAATTTAATTTTTCCTTGAATTAAATTAGGAATTAAATTGTAATTCTAATTCTTGTAGCAACTTGTAACATTTAACTAAGTTAAGTTGACTTAGTTGACTAAGTAAATTTGATTTGGGAATCTATATTTAGTCATGTAGAGTGATCCCTAAATTGTAGGGGCCTAGGTTGAGTTATTATTGAGTTGTAATTATTTAATTCACTTTAACTTAGTTAAATTCAATTAAACTAGTTCTAACTGATGGGGGAACTAGTGAGAGGCCAAGTGAATTAATTTGGATTTAATTCACATGTAGTGATCAATCAGATAACTGATAATTCACTCATAAATAACTAATGTATGTCAGTTATGAGAAAGACCTAGTTGAGATTGGAGTTTAGGGACAATGTACTATCAGAAGGGGTGGTTACAGTTAAGTACTCAGTAGGGATATGTAGGGACGAGGAACAATGGGAAGGGAGTCACAAGAGAACTTGCATGGAGTCTACTGCAAGGGAGGCATCAAGAGCATTCCACACTATTGTTCCAAAGAAAGTGAAGGAAACGATTGAGGCCTGGGAAAGGGAATTATGCAAGCAGAGAGTGATTGTGCCCGACAGGCGGATAGAGGAGGATGCTAACTGGATCATTGACATAGGGACCATGTGAACTAAATATTTCCTATATCATTGTACTATGGAAACGATATGGAATTTAAAAACCTTAATGGGGAAACTACAAGCTGAAAGGGGTGAAGTTCAGGAGAATCTCCCGGAGGAAATGGTGAACTAGTTAAGGAAAATTAATCATCGAAATGGAGATGTTGAGATAGTTATGAAGATTTTAGTTAATATAGAGAAGCTGTAATAGGGAAAAATTGACAATTTGCATGATATGTTTCGTATCTATCTGCAGTTTATCCACAAGATTGACATTACTCTTCAGGATGCAAAGTGTAGGCTAATGTAGGTCAGGAGGGCCAAAGAGGGAGCTACAAGGGTGCCAGGCTATTCTTCTACATAGGATCCTTCAAGACTGACTCTCATCGATGCAACACCCAACAAGGGAGTGAATGAATCAAGAATCGATTGATATAGTTTCAGTCCATATGTTTTATATGCTTTTAGAGTATATAGATATAGATGATAGCGAGAATATGTGAGGTATTTTTAATAGTTGTACGTTAAGGTATAATAGTTAGAAGTATAAAAGACTTGTTCATGATTTTATTAGTCATAGACTACTTTCTATTACAAACATCAAACAAAAGAACTTGATGGGAAGATTATCCATGGATAGTATTAAAACAATTTATTTTTGTAGATGGTTTGGTTTGCAGATTGGCAGATTAATTACTATTTTGTATTTTGAGATGGTTAAAGTAATATAAGTTTCTATTGTTGATTTACAAAAAAAAAAACTAATCAAAATATGACGGATCACAAAAGCCTCAATTCTACAAAAAAAAACTAATCAAATATTTGAGGTGAAAGTTTAGAGTTTGAAAGGAGCATTCGAAATCAAATGCTAGTACAAAGTTTGAATAAATACTTCGATTAAATATTCAAAAGGTTCAAACCAAAGTCCAAGGAAAAGTTCGAAGGAAATATAACAGGTGATATGAGAGCCCAATTTGGGAATCAAGCTCAATTTCCAAACAGAGGGCCCAATCAAGTACTTGAAAGGTGGGCCAAGTAAAGTGTGAAAAGTAAAGAAAGAAAGGGCCCAATTTGAAAATTTGAGGCCAAAAGAGTCAAAACAAAGAAAATCAAGAACGAAAAAATTGAGGAATGAAAGAAACCAAGTCAAACCCAAGAAATTGAAATATGAAGGTTCATCTAACTTAACCATTTAAATTATATAAGTAATGTGGAAAATCAATGAAAAATCGTGGTCAATATATGTCCAAAAGAAGAAAGCATATTCAAGTAAGTGAAATGAAGGAGGGGCTCCAAAATTTTCCAAAACCTCTTTTCCATTTGAGGTGGGGGGAATGGGGTAAATTATTGAGGGCTCAACAAATGGAAAGACGCTAGGTAAATGCATTAATCTCTAAATCATTATTTATTCAAACAAATTTTTAACTAGAAGCCAAAAGAAAAAAAAAAAAATCATACCATAGATTTCAAATACATGGTTTCTTTACCTTGTAACATGAACCCATAGTATTCCAATCATGTAGCCTCAATGACTTAGCAACTCTTCATGAAGATAGAAAGAATGGAGTCAATTTGGCTTTATAGCTTCACCCGATATCTCAAGTAACAAACGTAATCACATGGTTTTGATTTCAATGTGGATGAAGATTTTAAATAGACAGATTGTTTGACTTTTACATTGTGTTGCTTCACTGCCTAGGAGTGTCCATAACCTTGATAGCCACCTTGGCACCATAGACCTTACTCCACTACCAATAAAAATCTATAACCTTGGTGGATAAATATATATTCCCAACATATTATTTAATTTCCTTTCCAGATCATTTTACCAAATTAAAAACATATGTTATAACAATGGTGGATGGGGAAATAGTAAGTTTTTACAATTAGGTGGAGATGATGCATGTTCTTAGAATCGGATTCGCTATAATTAAAAATAAAAATATACCTCAAAAGATACTTAATTGTAGATGTCTAACTAAAAACCTTCACATGATTTTCTCCTTTAATGTGAATAAATTGTAGGAATTTACAGGGTAAGTTCCTCAGACAGAACACCAGAAGGACACCGCTCACAAACAGATCACAGATCAATACACCAGTATTTTGACGTGGTTAAAACCCTCAGAGAGGGAAACAGTCCACGGCCTGCGCCAACGTGGCTACTACAGGGAATTTATTAATAAAAGAATGAAAATTTACATAAGTTTCTCTCATGCACGGTGAACCTACAAATGACCCTCCATGTGCTTTAAATAGAATTCATGGACCAATCGGGTGTCAAGCCACGGATCAAGTGTCGGTAATACTGAGGAG
>APFE030198176.1:735-55424 GCA_000404065.3 Pinus taeda | reverse complement strand
AGGGTCCAAAAAAAAATTTCTCGGGGCGCTGCCCCGAACCCCGTAGAGGGGGGCTACCCACCCCCCCTCTAACCCCCCGGTTCACTACATAGGTTAGTCGTGGAAAGAATATAACATAACCCAACAAGGCGTACCCAAGGTGATCGTGCGGAGGTGTTTGTGCGACGACTTGAAGAGGGTGTCTTGGTGGCTCGGGTGAGTGCCCTCCCATCATGCAAGTGTGCACGAAGATGTGTTGAAGTGTTGGGTTGTGAACGGAGGTGTGTCTCGGTTGCAGGCACCCGTGTGTGGCGACTTTGAGGTGTGCCCGAGTTGGGAAAACGACACGACGGTGCGACGGGGTGAAGGAAGGTTTGGTTAGTCGTGCGGCGACCGTGTGGAGGTGCCGACGAGCTGGGCAACCGAGTTTGCCGAAGTTGTATATTTGGCTAAGTGTAAATTTGATGTTTCCCAAGATTTAACTTGTGCAAACGAAATATTGTATAATATATTGTTAGGCAGACTCATATTGCAGGGAGTTGCCCCTCCCTTTATACGTTGCAATTATTGTTCTCTTGTATAATTGTTGATGATAATGAATGAGTATGGGTGTTCATTGTATAAAGGTTATGCATAATAATACTTGGTTGAGAATCACAAACTAAGTAGGAGAAAGTGAATTAAGGCGTAGTCCATGTGCACGAGTATTGTTAAAAGAAAGTGTTCAGTGGTGCCGCACCTCGCCGGCATGGTTGAAAGACCACCGTAGGCTTGGGGGCGTGACAATTACTCTCCTAACGTATAAGGCGTTATGCTCACATTAGTTGGTGTAAGAGTCTTAGATATTGTTATAATTGTATCATTATGTAAACAAATTTAATTCCTCTGCCAAGGCATCTCCATTTCCGAGGAAGTCCATTGTGCAGAAATTCATTATGTGAAAGTCTTCTTTACAATGAACTTCTGCAAAAGAACCTACGCACAAGCAACACCCGTTGAAAAGGATTGAGACTCATGTTTCTTCTAACCACAAAAATTATTAATTAATAAATTGATATGCAGAATAACCATTGTACGGAGGGTTTCATTGTGTGAAATTGCAGAGTTACTCAAAACCTTCACACAATGAAAGCCTCTGCAAAATGGTGTCTCCGCAGAAGGGATTCGAGAGAGTGGCGTTTGCCACATCTATAATTTTGAGAACGTGGCCACCAAAGAGTCTCATCCTTATGACCTGCATGGCATTCGTATTCGTAGACCATAAATGGATAACACCAAAGAAAATGGAGGGCACGTAATGTTTCTTCTAAGTAATCAATTGACTTGAGTACATGTAATCAATTGAGTGCATGTTCCTGCTGCTACCATAATACGCATTTAATATGAAAATAGTTATAAACAAATATTGTTTATATAGTTAATTCAAAAATTTAGATTTAAAGAGTATGAAGATGATGCACATGAATTAACGGATTTAATTATAAAAGGAAGCTAGGGGTGTTTTACAGTGTGGGAGGTCCAGGGTTGAATAGTTGTATAAAGGTACATTGAATTTATCTAATATACTTATACACATAGAATTAGATAAATTGAATATGAATACTAGTTTGAACTATTATGGTCTTAAATGCAAAGCTGGGAGATAACATCTCCAGTTCACACAAATAATCCAGTATTCAAATAATAGAACTCTATCCAACTTTGAAAGCTTAGCAACCTCGAGGTACATATCAGACCTGGACCCAATTTTAAGGTTCCAGACTAGTTTTAGGTTTGTAATTTGTTTCTTTAGTACAGGCTATGCTTATTTTTCTTACTTCTAGGCAAATTTGTTTCTTCAGTACAGGCTATGCTTATTTTTCTATGGAAAGTTTAACTTGATACTACTGTAAGTAACATCAATAATTCTTTGAGGAGAAAAAGTGACATGTACAAATGTTTTAGGATTTCGAACTTGCAGATACAGAAATCAAACGGTTACGTGAAAGTGATCTGAAGAAATTGTTACCAAGGCAGAAATTATATTTAGTACTGGATTTGGATCACACATTGCTCAATTCCGCTCGATTTGTTGATATTCTTCCTGAAGAAGAGGCGTACATCATGTCAACATACCTAACAGGAGTATTGAATCCTGGTTCAGGTACAATAACTACTACAGAGAATATGTTTGCTTTATTTATGCATTTCATTGTACAAGTTCTGGTTAACAAACGATCCTATTATACAGAGAATATGTTTGCAAGCACTGATCCTAGAATATGTTTGCAGGCACTGATCCTAATTGTACAGAGAATATGTTTGCTTTATTTCTGCATTTCATTGTACAAGGTCTATTGCAAACTTATAAATATCAAAATTGATTATCAATGCATGAAATCATCACAAAGGATGCAGCTGTTTTTCCTACTAAACATGAAATCATCACCTGTGCAGGCTCCAAGGCTAGATGTTGCGTTTGACCTCTCTGTCTGTAGAAGAGGAACAATACGATCCTGGACTGGACATATGTGAAGATAAAAAAAATGGGGACGGTGAGTTCAAATATGCAGAGAATAAGCGTTCTGTAGTTGGAACGTGAAGCGGCGTTGGAGCTCGTTGTTAATGCAGCTTAAAATCCATCGATCCAATTGTGGTAGGGTTACGGGAAGAGCTGCCTATCCAGCGAGCGCCAGATGGTTGGCCGATTATCCAGTTGTACTTTAGCAGGATCGAATATAGGTCCCGAGATAGAGAATAGAATTATTGCATATCGCCTTATCCTGCCAGTGAGATGGTTGGACACCTGGAGGGGCAGTTTGCCTTTGGCCTATTTGACAAATGCACGAAAATGAAAACATGCAGTTATTGCATGCCACCCACTTGCCCTGTACCTTTTGCCATTTTAAGCATTTCTACACAGCCCTTTTCTGGTTTGGAATGGACGGAATGGACACTCTCGATCTGATCTGACGACAAAAGTCTTGAAAACAGTTTTAAACGAGAAATATGTTTAATCGATCAAAGATACTTTGTTATCCAGCGCTACGGCTTCTGCACGGTAAATAACTCTTCTGCAGCTTTTAATTTTGGTTTGCTGTGAGTGTTTGGACGGAAGCTTCAACAGAAAAATCTTGATATTCTTGCTCTCGTCTGACAACATTTCAATGTTCAATTGAAAACCTTAGACTGAAAGACGGAAAAGATTTGAAGTCCAGTGCTGTAAATGTTGCAAATATGGCAGTCGTATATTGTCTTAATCTTTTGTATTAGACGTGTGTGTTTACGGTGGAAGAGAGGAAATCCAAAGAACAAGATATCTTTGCAAATTATTAGTGAGCTAGATTTCAAGTTGGCCCGGCACGCTGCGCCATGCCGTAATTCAAACGGAGCCTCTGTGGATCATCTTTGAGAGAGACATGGTCATCCAGCTCAAAGAAGAGCTTATCATGAACAGCTACAAGAAAATTGATGGCAGAGGCGCCAATGTCCACATCGCCAACGACCCTTGCATTACGGTACAGTATGTGAGTCACATTATCATTCACGGGATTCACATCCATGACTGCAAGCCTGCAGGAAATGCCATGGTGAGGGATTCCCTGACACATTACGGGTGGAGAACGATCAGTGATGGAGATGGAGTTTCCAACAAGCAATATCTGGGTGGACCATTGTTCCTTGTCAAGCTGCACGGATGGGCTCATCGATGTCATCATAGGGTCAACTGCGATTACCATATCAAACAACTTTATGACGCATCATGACAAGGTTTGAATCTCAATTCCAGAATTGGAGTATTAAAGGTTCAAACTTTCCTAGCACGTTTATGCCGGTTATCCCGCTCATCTATTTGTTACATTAATTGTTACAGGTCATGCTCCTAGGACACAACGACGATTATACTCAGGACGTTAAAATGCAAGTAACAGTTGCCTTCAACCATTTCGTAGAAGGGCTTGTGCAACACATGCCTAGGTATCCCAAAACGATCTGAATTCAATTTTCCATTAGCGTTTCATGTATTAGCAATCGAGTAAACAATAGAGTTGAGAAGTTTATCCGTAAAACAAGTTTAATGCACTGACGTTGAAACGCAGATGCTGACACGGGTACTTTCATGTGGTGAACAACGATTACACGCAGTGGGAAATGTACGCAATCGGTGGAAGTGCGAACCCAACAATCAACAGCCAAGGCATTCGGTTCCTCGCACCTGTCGATCACTCTTCAAAGGAGGTAAACGTTGCTTACTCATTTCTGATCAATTCATTACTGTCAACATCAACATAGTAAGTATATGGAGTGGATGAATATAAATGAATGAACAGGTAATGAAGCGCAAGTACACAGCGAAGAGTGTCTGGAAGCATTGGAATTGGAGGTCAGAAGGAGACCTAATGTTGAACGAAGCGTTCTTTGTTCCCTCAGGCGCGGGCACATCCTCCAGCTATACGAAGGCTTCCAGTCTCTCAGCGAGACCTTCGTCTCTCGCCACCTCCCTCACAGGGAACGTCGGCATTCTGACATGCAAGAAAGGTTCTGCATGCTGACTCCAACAACACAATGTAGACGTCCAGTAAGATGGTTGGACACCTGGAGGGGCAGTTTGCCTTTGCGCTATTTGACAGATGCACGAAAATGAAAACATGCAGTTATTGCATGCCACCCACTTGTCCTGTACCTTTTGCCATTTTAAACATTTCTACACAGCTATTCCCTTCTACTTTTAGTGGTGAATTTTTTCTGTAGATTGTACATTTCCGGAGCCTAGATAAGCCGAAGGAAGATGATTTTTTTTTGGAACTATAAGTGGTTCGAACCTTGGTCTCTATAATTGATGCAGGGAGGGAATTATGTTGATTTATAGTTAAAAGGACAACGATGCCGCGTTTCCGAAGATGAAGTCGGCGGTGCAAATCTTTTTGGTGTGCAGGGATTGAATCTCCTGATCCTAATTTTCTGAACTCTTTGAAATCCCTTTGCATACAACGAAGACCAGAGGTAAATTCATGCTCCGAAACCGTGCTTATCATCATTTGTTTTCTCTAGTTAGATGAATATCACAATATTTGTGTTACTTCCAAAGTTTTGTTGAGAGTTGAATTCTGCAAACATGTGGAGGTCAAAGTGATGATTGTAGGAGTTAAGGAAAAAGTTCCAACAATACTTTAGCAAGCCAAGAAGCATTCGGTTTCTCTTCTGGTTTTAGGGCAACCCTAACCACCCTTACTGTGCAAGTAATGAAATAGAAATTCATGTTGCTAAATGCAGAAAACTCAGTACCATTATTATATTTGCAGTAAGGCAATATAGTATGATTAATACAATATATGATTGACTGATCATGTAATTGCTGATAAATTTGAGATTGTGATAAATTTGAGATTGTGTGCATACTGATAAAAGCCGAAGAATGGGAGGTTATATGATCAGTACCAAGAGACACAAGTCTAGTTTCCTGTGTGTTGCGCTGCAACATAATGTTTCTCTAGCTCCAAGATCGCATCCCTAAGCATATATGAAATATTTCAGGTTTCTGAATTAACACTGATTTCATATTTGTCTTTTTAAGAATTTAAATATCTTAGTTTTTCAGAGAAATTTGTATAGATTTAATATCTATTTTTTCAGGTTACCGAATCCATACTATCAAATATCTCAAATATTTTCAAAGCACTGATTTCATAGAAATTCAAATTCAAACTTAAATGCCTCAGGATTTTGGTTTTTTTTATTTTTGTATTTAAGATTTTACATATAGCAAGTAAAGGTAGGAGAGGCATCAATGAAAGAGATAGTTTGTTACCTTGTTTGAGTTTCAGTTTGAAAACAGTTCCAGGAGAAAATTCACAAGCAAGAACCAGCGTCTCCACCCGCAGCAGATCAAGATCGAGGAACAGTTCGAGATGGACCCATTCCAATCCCAGTCATAGCGGCATTTCTTTCACCCATTGATTCATATCACCCGGGATTCAACTGCCCTACAGGGGCTTGGGCTAGCTGATTGACACCTATGCCAGAGATCTGTCAATTATCAAGATTGACACATATATGGCATAACATGTGTCTAGTTGTTAACAAAAATACACTTACTTTGGCATTCAAAGAAGATACGCCATAAAATTTCATTAACATTAAATGTTGCAAACTAATGCTAATGCAAAGATAACATTACTTCATGCAGGTGACAGGTTGTTTTAATCACTTGCACTTGTCCGAACTTTTTCCTAACTTTTGAGTCTGTATACCTCGATTTGAGGCCAAATAATACGGAGATTTCGTTCATTGGTTAAAATGTACTGGTTAATGTGTCATATCAAAATACTTTGCATTAAGTTAAACTGTCCTTATTGATAATCGCGTCAAACTAATGCAGGGACTACAAATCGATTACTATAGTCCCTGCCAGCCCTGAAGGGGCAGGGACTAAAAAGATATATACAGTCCATTATGCATAAACAATATTTTTAGTAATAATAACTAAATATTTTTGGCAAGGAATACTTATGGATATAGCTATTTATATTGCTATAAGCATAAAAGATAAGGTGTGAACGTTTCACGTGATAGAGAGACTGAGTTGAACGAATAAGGGTTTAATGCAGACACAAAATTTAAGCAATTTCTGCTATTCGTTTCACAATTTCACATTGCATTTCAAACACCTTCTATGTCTACAACAATCGTTTCCTCAACTTACTATCAGTTGACAACATTTGACTGAGTTCCCCTGCCTATCATTTCTCTAGCTCCTAGTCCTACCGATTATGCCATTACGTCCAATTTGTTTATTTACTACAAGCTTTGTCATGTACTATTGTTGTTTCTTACTCTTTTAGGGGATTGAAGGTCAAAGTAATGGAAAATATTGAGTGCAACATTATAGAGTGTCACACTTCATTCTTATGTATTGCATGACTTGGTAAGAGGTGTTGTTCAATAGATTGATATTTACAAGAGTGACATTGTTCTCATCCTATTATGAAGATAATTAATCAACAAATCACCATATTCGAAACAATCAGATGTTGGTGTTAGGATGCCATTTAACAAGTGAATCAAATGTTAGTGTATGATGATGTATGAAGCTATTATGTAATGCAGAGGCCTCTGCATTCTGCACATAACCATCAAAGAACTCTTTACCAGAATCATTGTTTGACTAGAAGGTTTGATTTAACTATTATTGCATGACAACTCAACGTCGATGTACAATGGTAGGGAAGTTATCCTTATAGCAATAACAAATAGCAACATCCACACATATAACCCTTGTGCGGAGGCTTGAAGTAACCCCACACCTCCACGCAATGAAAGCCTTCACACATATAACTCTATATGACATCTGGGACCCATATTAATTAATAACAATTTTGAATGTTAATCACTGACCGGAAGGCATTATTGTGTGTGGAGGAAGCATGTGTGAAGCAAGTTGTGCAGAGGTGGTTGTGCAGAGGAAGCGTGTGCAGAGAACAAATGTTTGTGCGGAGAGCTTTCACTGGAAAACTTTATGCGGGGAGAATCAATTAATTAGCAGTAGAAGCAGGGACTATGTTGTATCACAACTATTAATCTTGTTATTAGTTATTGTTAGCAGTGAAGACAAGGTTGGAAAAGTCTTCAGCACAATTTTGTAGTAAAAATGAGTGTTTGAATTGGGAGCAAGCAAAGACCTTAACTAATTTTTCAAAAAGTCCAAAATGAATTATTGGTCTTATTTGTTAAGCATCTTAACCCTTAACCCATGGTAAACTCAAGTGATCAACAAATAATAATATATTTCCAGTAAAAAAATACGAGTAGAAAGATAGAAGATATTAATAATATTGTAATAATTCATGGTACATGAATAACTTTGTAGTAATCAAAAACTCAATGATTTACATATCTAAGACTTATTTTTTTTTTTCTCTAAGAATACATCATGAAAAGAAACCTTATTAGTCATTAAGAACAAAAATATTTCCATAAAATTGAGCATGAGAAAAAATCCAATAATTTAATTTTGCCAAATATTCGTATTAATTAAATAAATACCTTATAAATTATTTTATAATACCATACATCAATCACTTTTAATATAATTATATTAATTTATATAAATAAATCACATAACAAATGATATATATGTTTCTTCATAGAGTTAATATGAAAGTATGAGCAATTATGTCAAACAATTATATACGGCTATCGAGATGACTTGTTCAAAGGGGAGAGTGATTGATATATGTCTTCTTCATATGCGGTGTGAAAAACGTAGTTGTTATTAATTATTAATTAAATAAAGCTTTACAATTCCTTGAATGTTCGTATCAAATTTGAGAAACATTTTGCATATTGCAATATATAAATTTAACTCTCCTCCAAATTAGTAAGCCAAGTCAAGCACATTCTACAGCAAACACATTTGAAGTATTCAGATTCCGCTCCACGTTTCACAGGATCTCCTCTGATCTCAGCATCGAGTCTTGTACACGCCACATTTACATTTAAAACATCCCCAAGAAAAGTCGTAGTCTATCTGTTGAACTTTTTGGAAGGTTTTTTTTGCTAATTTTTTTAGTTAAAATTGTTTATAATTTGGTAATTATTGGTTAAAATCATAGATTTTTGGTAATTATTTGTTAAAATCATAGATTTGAGTTATTATAATTGAACTATCTTATAAACTCAAGTTTAAATTATGAACCAATTAAATTGTATTATAAATTTATATTATACGATTAAAAAATCAATTCAAATAATAAATTTAAAGGAAATTACCATTCACTAAATTCCAGTAAAAAAAATACTCCAAAAATTCTAACACCCAGAGAAAAAGTACCAATTTTGGATCAGGGTGGCATTTAGAATTTTGGATGGAATATGTTCAAGTTCGTCTTTATTCAAAGTACTCAGTGAATTAACAAATTAGGCAACCATTGTAAAGTACCATTTGTCGATCGTGTTGGATAGTCAGGTCCAGTGATCAAATTTGAAGCGCAGGTCTTAATTTCATTTAGAAGGGCACACATCTAGGTCGCACTTCTATAATGAAAAGCATAAAAAAAAGCAATTCAATTGACAATAGTAAATTATTTTCAAATTTCTTTTTATTTTTTCACAAACACAAAGATACCACTACGTGAAAGGCTGCATTAGTAAATGAATTACTTTTACACATGTGATTGAGAAATGTAACCACATAAGATCATATTGTGCAGGAATTACTTTTACACATGTGATTGAGAAATGTAACCACATAAGATCATATTGTGCAGGCCTTGAACTCAGCCACAATTGAACCAACTATAGGGACAAAATCATAGTTGGGAAACTGAATATGAGTACCAAAAGTAAACATATAGACATAATTATATCTTAATGAAATTGAAATAAAAATAAAATTAATTCTAGCTTATAAACTTCAAATTTGACCAACTCACTATTCTATTATCTATTAAAACTCTTTTGGAAAGCTGAGACTTCCAATATTTGCACATCTCAAATTATTGGAACTACAGTCCCTATACTTGGCTGCAAAATTGATCTAAGGTAGCTTCTTCTTTCAATTAAAATTTTTTGACAGTTGTGGTCCTTCAGCGTAACATATCTTGTGCTATATCCTGAAATGATTATATTCGATATGATGTGTCAGAAAAACTTCACATACAAACTTGGAAAATATGGTTATGCTTTCATTTACAAAAGTAAAATGGTATAAAACTAAAAAAAATCACTTACCAAAATGGTTCATTCAAGTGCTCGATAGAGCAAGACAATGATGGTAATAAACACTGAAACTTACTAGTTCTTTCAATCTATTTTCATAGTGGAAGAGGTTTTCGAGTTTTCATCTCTTTCCATTCATCATAAATAACATTCAAATCTACCTCATTTAGAGCATGAGGTGCATTGAGAGAGATAAACATTAACATATCCAATGTTTTTAAAGAAAGCCTTGACCTATCCTCATTTTTTATCTGATTTAATTTTGAAAAACCTTTTTCACAAACTATTGTACTAGCTGGAATAACAAGAATTGCTTGCCATAGCTGCATTAAGCATGGAAATTCTTCAAACCATTCAATTTCACCTCCACATAGATCTCATGCTCCAAACATATGCTTTTTTGGGTAAGATATATACATAGTTCATATAAATTCATCCATTTCACCCATACATTTAATATTGTCCACAACAAGCAAGCCTCAAGCACTAAATTTTTCACATAAACATGTCAACCATCTTCTTGTTTGAGAGTCTCTGTCATCCATATCCTCATAATAATTACGAGGACTAAAAAACTTAGTTGCATTAAAAATAGGTAAATCTGTGAACCTTGCATTTAGAGACTCAATCACCTTCATTACAAAAGCCTTTCCCAACGTAACGCAGTCATCTAGTGTCCTTGATCTTTGTGACTTTGGCAAACTCTCAAACCTCAATTCATGTACATGTACTATACCTGTGCAATCTGCAAACTCAAAAGTTCCTTGTTGTGTTTTATTTAAGAAGGATGATGTGTGCATTGCACCTGCCCCAAATGTGCCTCTTAGAAATCGCTTATGAAGCAAACTAATAGTGATATCCAAAGTTATTCCAATAGATGTAATGTCAACATGATCCTCTTGAAACTTTTGATTCAACTTATTTAACTCAATAAGGACATCTGCAAGTAAGTGGATGCAAAATTGAACTTGAAATATTGTAGCCATCTCATACATTTTTTTCTCCACTAACTCCCAGTCCCTTAACAAAGCAGGCATGAGCTTAACGAGTCTTTCCATGACTTTTCCTCTAGAAAGCCATCTAATATTATGAATTTGTAACACTTCTAGCCTTGTGATTTGAAATGACTCCATTAGCTCTTTCAATTCTCCATGTCTTTTAGTAGATTTCCCTAACCATGAATAGATCTTGTTTGCAAATTTATCAATAGCTTGCAACTCTTCAAAATAAGATGAAGCATCATTAGCTGCTAATGCTTCTCAATGAGCTATACAGTGGATATCTACTAAATGAGGGGCATGTCGATGAAGCTTAGTAGATAAACCTTCACAAATACCCCTTGTGGATGATGCTCCATCAGATCCAAATCCAACTAACTTTGTCATGGATAGATTCATGTCTGCTAAAAGAGATGTCATAGCATCATACATAGACTGTGATGTTCCATCCCTAATTTGTAGCAATTGTATGAATTTTGTAGCACATGGACCTCTTCCTTCATTGGTCAAATATGTAATATAAATAATCAAATGTTGCACCATAGTCCGATCAGTGCTTTCATCAACTAAAAGTGAGTAATATGGACCTTTGGAGAATCTCATCTTTTAATTTTTTCCAATATACCTCCTTAGCAGCTTCTAGAAAGTCTTTTCCAGATGTTGTATTTGTATATGCTAAGTATTCATCTGTTAGAGGCATGTGAGGAGTGTTTTTATACCTATTCAAGTCACAAATTGGCTTATATACTTCCGAAGGTAAATCATGTATTGCAACAAAATACATGTTCTCAATAACTGATATAATTCTCTCTTTCTAAGCATCAACCATTAGTTCTACATGTTTTGTAATTTGAAGAGTACTCCGTTTACTTTCTCGCTCTACAAGCTGCAAAGCAACTTTATGAGCCTCTGATGTTGCATGGATGTTTAAAGCACTAACTTGAAGAGTTGTGATTCCGTATTTAGCAAATGGAGTTTCCCTTTTAAATTTTACACACCATGAACATTTTTTCCTTTCAACACCATTAAAATATTTTACAGCATAAGCCCATGGAAATCTCAGCTTCCATTTGGACTTGAATGTTCTTTTGTACCTCTTGGATGTTGGTTCCTCTTCAAGAAGTTCTGCACTATCTAATTCATGGTCCTCATCCACATGATCATTTACTTCATTTTCAGAAATATGCAGTTGATTAGAACATTGAGAGATAACAAATGCATTGGAAAGTGAAAGTTGTTTCAGATCCTTTTTGGGGCGACTAAGAGGTGGCATTTTATACCTATAATCAACAAAACAAGAAATAAAAAAATATAAATTAATAAAAAAATACATAATATCATTTGAAAATAAGACAATATACAACAAAATTCATATGAAAACTAATTAAAAGCAACAAATAGATCTCACACACATAGGTTTGTTGATCATTGTAAATTAAAATTAACATTGATCTTCATGGAAGGTTATGCACATTGCCATCACCAAAATCAAATTTCTTCTATAACAAGGAATATCTCAGATTGTTTTTTTGTAATTGTAATGTAGAAGGCTTCATGATTCACAAGGACAACAATCACAAAAAAGGGGATGCACAAAGCACACCAGGAGTTGGTAGTTCGAGTGGGGCAAGTCTATGCAGCGTGTGTCATGTATGGATACTTCTTGGGAAGAGTTCACAAACACTTCCAACTAGAGAAGAGCATTAAGATGCTTCCTTTTGTCTCAAATGAAGAAAGTGATTCTCAGCAGTTTAATTACACCCACCCAGAATGAGAAGGTAGAAATCGACAAGAAAATTCAGCTATACAAGGTGGTGTGGCTGGATAATAAATAATGAATAAAAATCATGCACGATTATCTCCCAACACTACTAACACCAGGTGATTAGGATAGCCATGAATATTAACATGCATGGTTCCATGATTGGTATGTATGTTAACAACTACATATGGTTGAGAGTGGAGGTGGGCAACTAAAAGTCCAAATTTCAATGCTCAACAACTGTACATTTCAATTTATGGTTCTAATTACATCACACATAAAATTATAGACATGCATGTGTGTACATTTCAATGTTAATGTTCTAATTACATTTCAAATAAAATTACAAACATGAAAGAGAGTGCATTTCAATTTTTTCAAATACTCTTATTGTATGTTTTTCTTTAGGAAAATAAAAACAACAAATGCCTCTATCTCTCTCTCTTAGTTGTTACATGCCTTTATTAGTGGAATATTTTTCTTCATCTATTTATCCTTCTTTTATACAGTAAAAAAAATGCATTGAACAATGCATAATGGTTTGGGATGTTTCAAATCATTCCATTGCATCTCAAGTCAACTTGTTATAATGAACATAATATTGACTATTCAACACATATAAACATATTATCACATGACATTGTAAAGCCGTCACTCATTCTATCTTATTAATTATTATTGTCCTATATGGATTTATATCTATTGTTTTTTGTATGTTGGATTTCTCTATAATAAATTAACATTATTCATTTCACTATTTCAAACATGTGATATTAGACGTCTCTAGGATTAAAATATAGGTAAATATACTTTGATCAATGCCATTATTGTATAGGGATTTAAACAATACTTTGATTGATTGAATAACTTCCAGTTTTTTTATCCTTCAAAATGCTTGTTTATATTTTTGTAAAAATAAATAAAGTGAATGAACAATAATCAATTCACTCATGAGTGAATGTTTTCTAGTGTAATTAAATTGCCTTGTATATCATGACCAAAAACTTGTGTTTCTACTTTAAAATATAGCATTTAAATTTTTTTTGTTTAATTTAAAAAGATATAAAGAAATTATTTTCTTACTTCTTGATTTATAAAACTGAAATCCATATTACATTTAGTAAAAAAAGATGATTGAAATATTGCAAAATAAAAAAACAAAAAAATTGTTGTTAAATCTTTTCCACTTACATCTTATTATTCTCTTTTTACTCATTATTCTTCTATGCTCATTTCATTAACTAAACTTTTATCCTCAAAATAAGTTATTATGAGAGGCAATTGATTGTAAATCACTTTACCCTTAACTTTATTGGCAATGAAGTTGATAATCTTTCAATTTTTGTTCCCCTTAAATATCTTATATTGTGCTATTATTAAATCAATCTATGTATCACTTTGGTCTAGCTTCATGAATTAGAGTTTGGAATACATAATTCATTGGGATACAATGTTAATGAAATTGATAATCTTTCAATGTTTGGCCCCTTTAACTCTCTTATATTGCACTATTATTAAATCAATCAATGTATGGCTTTGGTCCCGTTCACCAATTAGACTTTGGGATATTACGTTTTGGAGCATACATTCACAGTCAACACAAATGTATGAGCAAAATCAATGGCCACTCATTTGAAATTATTATTAATTCTTATAAATTGAATAAATTAAGCTTAATTGCAACTAGGAGAATGAGGTGTTTCTGCATTTAAATTGAATTACCTAAATGTATGAATTATGTGTCTAAATTAAAATGAGTATGGAAATTTTAAAGACGGAAAATTTTCTTCAAATTGAACATGGAAAATTTGAAGGATGGAAAAAAATTTCCAAGTTTAAAGATGTTAGAAAATCTTATTAATCCTCAATATTAAGCTAAAAAATGTTTAGCAATATTTTTGTAGGAATACTAAAATTTTTAATTATTTTATAGTCTCTAAATTAGCATAACATTTAGGCGAACCATTTTTAGAATAAACGGAAATTGGAAAATCTTTTTTTAGAAAACCATGGAAAATTGGCTCACTTGGAAACATTGGCCCCTATAACTTACCTTGAAAAACAAACAAAAATTCATGTGCCTTTAATGTCAATATTACAATAATAAAAAAATTCACTTGAATACATTAAAAATATATCATAGATTCATCTTAACCCAGTCCAAAATTATATCATAGATCCATCTTAACTTAGTCCAAAATTATCACCAATATATTATTAGGCATTAAGCTAATTCTATAATATAACAAATATTCATATAAAAAAAAAAAAGTCTATGTAATTTTTTTTAAATAATTAATTTATAACCAATATTTAATAAAACTAAAATTAAACAAAACATTTACTCTCATTTACATATTTTTATTTTAACTTACATTTTTTATTAATTATATATATTAATAACATAGAAATATATATTAATAAAGTATTTGTAACATTCCATTAAAACAAATTCCCTTAAAATTCGGAACAAATCTTTATAAATATAAACCTTTTTATTTTTTAAATCTAATATCTCTTTAGTCCTAACTTTTTCTAATTTCCTATCTAGGTATATCAATCTTATAATTGTGTGCTTTTAGACCACTAGTACATATAAAAGGAATAAGGAACAATGTTTGCACAACACATGTATATCCTATTTATTTTTACAATTTTATTTATCTTTACCATTTGTAATTTTGAAAAATACATTTTTTTTGGCAAAAGGTTTAATTATACATGTTAAAGTTATTAATAAATGGTAATTTTTATTTAAATTATAGTTTTTTTTAGAAAACCAATCAAATTTTTCATTTTTTTTCCTTGTCCATAAATAAAGAAACTAACAATAAATTGACCTCTTTCTTGTTTATCCAATTTTAAAATACTCCTTGAACCAAAATAAAAATAAATAAATTAGAAATTAAGAGTAAATATGATTAATAATGAGTCTGGAGTATGCCCTAAAACTGCTCCTGTTTGAGTAAGAATTGGTCTTCTTCCAACTTAAGGAAAGAGGTTAACTACTCCTGTTTGAGTAAGAACTCGTTTTCATTGGATGTAAGGAAAGAGGTTAACGACCCCAAACCGAGAGGCATCTGGCAGGGGTGAAAGCCTACCCCCAACGGGTTATCTTAGGTGGCGTGGTTTTCCTTAAATAAATGTGATGACTCATGAGTCCTTTGCGAATCACAGTGAGACATAGCTATCCTGGCTTTTGATTTGACAACTAAATTATGATAAATTTTTCCATCTTGTATAAAACTGTATCATTTATAAAACTATATTATAATAAATACGTATACCATTTATCTTGATTTTTTAAAATAGATTAAGATAGAAATAACCTGACACCTCCTCCTCCTTGTTAAAAAGTTTAAATTAATATAAAAATAACATACTCCCTGTTAAAAAATTATGTTGGACCACTTATCAACCCTTTTTTTTGTCTGTAACATAGATGGAAAACCTATGGCATTATGGAATTCGATTTGGATTGTATTACCAAATATTCTTGCTTAAAATCTCTAATCCTTAAAATCTCTAATCCTCATTCATTATTTTCCTGGCAATAAATCGAGTCCAACTAAATCCCTTAGAAACAATTTTGCGGCCTAACACTGCGCGCTGAATATTGAGACTAAGCTTAAACTCAGGACAAGATCGTATGAATACCAATGCTTGTGGGACCAATATTTTGGATAGGATGCTCAGTTGGGTTACTAATACTCATAGTGGTGGGAGTTGCAAACTATTTGGTCCATAGAAATTGTTTGTCACACATGCACCATCATACTTTCACCGTATGTTTGTTATAGCTCTTTTGTTGAGAAATACGATTCTGTAATGCTATTTGTGATGTCTTCTTGTTCTGGTAACTCTATTGATATATTGTGAAAATTTTGTATAATATTTTTGAGTGAAAGGAGATGAATAAACTAATGGGCATATATCAAACTATGATTTGAATTAAATTCCGTCTCATTATATTGTTACAATCTCAATTTTTTGGAACAGATTGAAATCACCCCTATTCAGAGGTTATGCCAGATGCACAATATAGTTATTGTAAATGGCTAGTTACCAGGTACAACTATTTTTTAAGCAACGGGGACACTGTGGGATTCCACTATTCACCAACCCTATTCAGAGGTTATGCCAGATGCACGATATAGTTATTGTAAATGGCTAGTTACCATGACCAACTACTTTTTAAGCAACGGGGACACTGTGGGATTCCACTATTCACTGGTTTGTCTCTGCCCTCATTTTTTGGACATCCCTTAATTAGAATATGGTGATTCAATCTTTGGTGAAGTTAATTTAATTCAAATTCACCGTGCAGATTTTTTGAGATTCAATTTCTTATATTAATTGCACATTTCTGAAATATTTTATTCAATTCAAATTTATTATTTAACACTATTACAGATTCTTGAAATATCCACTTCAATTAAAATCTACCATCTATTAACTTATATGCATTACAGATCCATGGAATATGAGATTCCATTCAAATCTACCATCTCTTAAATCGCAGATATTTATAGTAAAAATGAATCTAGCCATTTGGAAAGTCCTTATTGCCTTTGATATGTGCAATCTTAGATTATGCATAAATAAGTCTTGCGTATAATTTATGAGATCTCGGGCTGGTAGACTGCCAGCTCGCCTGATATCTAACGATGGAGATTGCCTGGAAAAGTCCGGGAGGTCTGCCCTCTCGGATCATTTTTTACATCTTGTCTGAAAGAGGAGACTCTCGCAATTGGTGATAACTTTGTTACTTCAAATTTTGGGGGTTTTTGGTCGGTTCATATTTGTACTTATATGAAGGGTTGATGCAAGATGACCAAGAGCTGAAGGACACCACATCACACCCATCATTCAAATGTCGGTTTCAGGTAAACTATGGGGGAATTCAATATAATATCTACTTGAAAAGGAAAAATGTCTTCTTTAGGGACTTCCAAAGGGATACTTGAGGTATTCAAGTTTGGGATTTATGTTAGCGTTCCAATTTTCCTCATGGATGCAGTTGCCAACAACCTTGGTAATTTGCAGAAGTTAATGGGGCAGCGCTCTTATGTGGTATATCCACCAAAGGGACCTCGCCCACCTTCTCCAGAAGAGTTTCGAGAATTGGCATGAAAGAACAATTTTCGTTGAACTTTTATCCTTATCACGATTAAAAAAAATAAAAGTTATTAAATAGTTTCTTCTGTATTTATGAAAGTCTTCTGTATAATTTCAATGAACAAAAATAATTTCAGCAAACAAGAATACTTTATGTTGTATATCCATTGAAATCGACTCCTTAACCTCTCAGTATTTTAAACTTGTGGAAAAGGGTAATTTGTCGGGATGTTAACCTACCTCTTTGACTATATGAAAGAAATAATGTAAAGCTAAGAGTGATAGATGTTTCAATCATGGCAGGCATGGAATACACCAATTACATACAGGTTGGGCCGATGGACGCGAGTATATTACACAATGCCCAATTCAACGAGGTGGAAGTTACACATACAGATTCATCAATGTTGATCAGGAAGGAACCTTGTGGTGGCACGCTCATGTCTCATGGCTCCGAGCTAGGGTCCTTGGAGCAATCGTGATCTATCTGAAGAAGGGCAGTTCATATCCTTTTCCTATACCCAAAGACAAAGCTACAATCGTTTTAGGTGAGTGCAATAGGTTTATATAGTTCATCATTAGTCTCATTAGTCTCCTCCATTTGTGGGGATACTCCTCATTAGTCTCCCTTCTACATGCAGAAAAAGGATACCTGTCTATGTAGCAAGAAGAGGATCATTTTACGCTGGGAAGAGGAGGCCTTAACTAGCCCTAGACACAGTCAAAGAGGAGTCTATATAAGCTACCTTAGCCGTAGTTCTCAAGGTTGATGTAATCCGCAATTAAGGATGACACTTACACGCTATGAAAGGAGCCCTAACGTAGCCTACTAATCTATTGTTTGAACGAAGGAGAGTTGATCAGTAGTGAACCTATACACTATAATAAGGACCCTAAATATGCAGTTTAGAAGGGATTCTATTTGTTGTCGTCTAGCCACAGCGAAGTAGCCATCATACGAATGAAACTGGAATAAGTTAAGGGACGGTTTGAGCCTCCCTCTTGCAACTGTGTGAGGATGGTTCCTTCTTGTAAGGACGACGAGTTAAAAGAAGCAGTGGATCAACCCTCTTGGGATATCATTGGAAGATCAAGAATAATGTTTATGTTGTTATAGGAAAACTATGTGTTAGGCTATAGGCCATAACACCACACTCAAATATTTCTTATGGGTATTTTAGGGTTTAGATCATTAGCTTAATCTAACAAGCTGTTGTGGATAATGCTATTGAGATCTAAGGCTAATTTTGATGACTATATGATGTTGCCTAGAGAAAATGGACTAATTGCTAGATGCAAGGTAATAAGAACCACTAGTATTTCACATCTCATGTTTGTGGATGACCTGTTGTTTTCTAGAAAAATAAGTTAAGCAAACTACAAGCATTCTGTAACATACTTTCCAGATTTGGGGTGGCATCTAGAATTATTATGAACAATGATAAATCTATTCTCTGATTACTAGTATCTTGCCTACAAGTCACTAGCATATTTACTAACACTGATACAAGTAACTCATTCAGAAATTGGGAATATGAAAACATACCAAGAATTGGGAATCCGCAAACAAATAAAATCCAGTACGTTAGAAAGCCTGTGGAATGCGCTCCTCTCTAAGCATAAATTGTGCTTAAACCTTGCTTGATAGGTGTTTGCTGAATCATGAATCTATGCTCCTCTCCAGCTTAAATAGTTGTCAAACCTTGCTTTGGGCAGCCTTCAGGCACAACCCAGTAAAATCACAGACCCAATACATCACCCATATTGACATCTAGTGGCTCTCAATTGAAACTATCAATTGAAACTACCAAATGAAATGGTATCAAAGGGTAATTGTGAAATAATAATTAATAAGAACTTGGATCATATGCACAATTAGAAGAAACAACTCAAAAAGAAACTGTTGTTTTTTAAATGAGAGAAACTTAGAAACTGCCAAATGTAATGGTATGAAAAGGTAATTTTGACATAATAAGTAATAAGAACTTGCATCATATGCACAGTTAGAAAAAACAACCCAAAAAGAAATTGTTGTTTTTGAAATGGGAGTTTCTCAAACGGAATTTAAGTTTTAACATGAAAGAAAATTCACAATTTTAACATTCTTAAAATTTCAATTTCAGAAAAAAAATGAAATTTAAAAAAATGTTGAAAATTTAACAGCCCTTCTTAAAAAATTTTAAGATATTACTCCATTTTTTTTTAAATGACAAAAATCATAATTTAAATTTCTTTTGATGCCTAAAAGTTTCTCCTTACTTCTCTGACGTGCCAGAGGCCCTTTGAAGGGCTCTGACGTGTTCAATTTTGAACGCTGGTCGGGCCCGGTCGCGTGCAACTGCGGGACACCAACTCACGTAATTTGTGGTAGTTAGTGTATTCCGCATCACCTAATAGTTTTATGGTAATAAAGAAAAGAAAGAAAGAAAAATATTTTAATAGTTTTATGGTTATAAAGAAAAGAAAGAAAGATAATTATTTTAACGTTTATTTATGAGATATATTGCTTTTTCTGTGAAGCTTCACAATAAATCTCTTGCTAAAAAAATTATCCCAAGAGCTAGTTGTCAGCATATCTACCTAATTTTTTGTTGTCTTTGAAGGCCTCATATTCTAAAATAAAATGCTTTTGTTACCACTTTTCTAGAAGATCAAAAAATGCATACTATTTCCTCCCACACTTCTTTTAGCCTATTCAACATTTTATAAACACATATTTTAAATATAATATTTCTCTATTATAATTTTTTTCCTCATAGTAAATTATTTTAAATTATTACCTATCTCTACAACTTGCAAGAAAGGACTTCTGATTATATTTGCTCTATTCTTCACTTTGGAGATCAAACAGGGTTTTATGTCTAACTATAGATTATATGAACCACATTTATCTTTAAATACAAGGCACCAAGGTTAAAATGAATTTAAAATTCTAAAGAAGTTAATCATAGATAAGTTGATATTACTTAAAGTTAAAATGACTTAAAAAACTCCAAAAAAAAACTTAAAACCAGCAAAATTATAAACTCATAAAAAAGAATGGAGTTAGTTAAAGTTAAAATGACTTTAAAAACTCCCAAAAAAAAATTAAAATCAGCCAAAAAAACAAAAAATTTAAACCAGCAAAATTATAAACTCTTAAAAAAGAATGGAGTTAGTTAAAGTTAAAATGACTTTAAAAAACTCCAAAAAAAAAACTTAAAATCAGCAAAATTATAGACGAATAAAAATCAGAAAATGGAGTTAAAAGAATAACTTTAAAAGACAAAACATTAAAATGATAAAATTTAAAAAATAGATCGAAAAAATATAAAGAATTTTTAAAGGAAAACCAGAATTTACTAAAATAATAAAATATTTATAAAACACGTTTAAAAAAATAATTCGATATTTTTTCACATAAATTTAAAAGCATTAATAACGTACACACATTATTGTATAAGTGTCACAAGGTATATTTTAATAGGTTTTAGATGTAGTGACGAATATAATGTTATATTAAAAAAATAGAAAAACACAAGTTAAATCTATCTTTAAAAATATTAATTAAAATTAAATTATATATAGAGTGTGTAGGCTTAAGGTAATATGTAAAGAAATTTGAGGTGCTTGATAGATTCAATTTTAAAATGGATTTACACTAGTTAATAACAATATAATTCATATTATACAAAATTTTCTTCACCTTTACAATGTAGTATCTGGTAAAAGTTGTTATGAACAAACCAATGAACATAATGCTACATTAAAAGATTAAAAATATACAAGTCCACTATATCTTAGAAGGCGCTAAATTAAATTAAAAATAAAATAAAAATTAACTACATAGATATGTATGTGACAATATCCAAAAAAAAGAAAAAACATTAAACCAATATAGATACATCTTAACCCATATATACTAAGCATCTAGACGTATCAAACTTGTTAGTGTGCAAATTTGATTAATATGAACGAATTAATACATAACATGGAATTAAATGACAAAAAATTACACTTTAAAAAGTTGATCCCTTTAAGTGCTTAATACATTCAAGTTTAAGATGGATATGGGCTAGTTAATAACAACATAATTTCATATTATGCAAAACTTTCCATACATGTATAGTGTAGTAGGAGTAGAAGTTGTCAACAACAAATCAATGAACATATTACTACATTAAAAGAAATTAAAAAAGTACAAGTCAGCTCCGTCTTAAACAACACTAAATCAAATTAAATGAAAAATAAAAAATGGCATAAATGAGTATGTATGTGACAACATCTAAAAAAAAATATCATCCAAGATCCATCTTAAACTGAGATCAACCATCTAGATGTATCAAATGTGTTAGTGTGTAATTTTTTTTAATATGAAGGAATTAATACATAACATGGAATTAAATCATAAAAAACTTACACATCTAGATATTCTATCCCTTTTTTTCTTAATATTTAAGTTTAATCTGGATCTAACCTAGCTAATAACAATGCACAAGTATTTTTAATACACAATTTCATACTATACAAAAACTTCATCACCTTTACATGTATAAAAAGAAAATATGTATCATTAGGGCCTATTTTCCTTTCTTAGCAACACTCAATGTCTGTAAGCCCATCTCTTTAAACACAAAAACCATAATAGTACCTAGAATACCATTCGGGGATCAAAGACCCCAAAGAAAGGGTATTATTCATGATTGGATGCCTTAATCACAATTCTTAGGACTTAGAGGGTTCATTTACCTATGTAAGGTTATTGTCTCTCTTGTTGACCAATGATTAGGCCCTTATACTGATACCTATTTCCAAAATCCAATTAATGGCAACCATATCCCATTCAAAGGATGAAAATCATGTAGGAAGGTCCTATGTGATGTTTCAATGTATCTTTCACCATATTTGAGTTAAAAATAATTTTTATATTCCCAAGGCCTTATTATAACTTGTTGTTGTAACAGACCCAATAAGTTATGGCATCTATTGAAGCTACTATGTGCTTTTTAGAACCACAAAAATTATACTTATTTTTCTTTGATACCACTCTTATATACCCAAACACCTTAATGACATGTTTTAGGTGGTGGGTTTCTCCAAATTTCTCTCACGGACTTAAAATTATTGTGTAATACCACTTTGTAATATATCCAATATCCACACTACAACCACTTCACTATGATTTTAACTTTAATACCAATATCAAATACACATAAACATGTAATTAGGCGAAAATCAATATTATATATCTCTAATATCATAATTCCTCCTGTGTTATTATGAACTTAATAATGTTAATAAAAATGACAATGTGGTTTCATGTGAACATAATTAGTCGATCATATCTATACAAATACAAACTTACACATACATGTAGAATGCCATTCAACTCATAAATTAAAAACATTAAGTCAACATAATAATGAATAAATAAAAAAACTTATATGTTTAGGAATTAACCATTGATTGGATACAAATGAAGGGTGTTCTACTTAACCATAAGATCTTTATTTCTCTTAGTCTCTTTGCAAACAAGACCACCAATGAATTGAGGTTATGAATCCACAAGTTTGAAATCACTTATGGTTGAATATATCTCTCTTCATATGGCCCAATTATTGAGAATTTCACAATATATAAACTCCTACAACTATCCCAATCTAGTAATTCCCTTTGCCCATCAATTTACACAAACCAAAGAATGAGATCTGATACTCTACCATACATTTCCTTAGGCTATTCCACTTTCTCCAAAGCTCCCAAAAAAAATAACTAGGAGTTCTCTTCATCTAAAACTCCAAATATTCTCAACTCTCATTAAATTTACTCATTGATCTAATCCTATTTTTCATGTAGTTTCACACCAACAACTTCCTTTTATTTATTCATACTTACATAATAGGAACTTAGTTTTGCAGACAAAATTCCTAAAGAAAAATGAATGACAACTTTCCTTTTCATGACTAAAATTCAGAAATTATATTTTACATAAGTAGGAGAAGCCACATACCTTCATAAAAAGTCCATGTATCTCCCTTTTTCCACTAATGCCAATGTGAAAGAATTATTAAACAAATATTTGATAAATTCATGGTTTAGGGAATTAAACTCATAATGAACTAATACTAAAATCATCTTATGGTGGTGTTTTGTTTGGGTTTTGTGCAGGCTCCATATTAATTATTTATCCCATGATATAATAAGAAAAACTAAATTTATTTTTATTTTTCTATTTTTTATTTTTTTTTTTTATTTTTTTTATTTAAATAGATTTGAAAAAAAAATTTTCTTAAATGTAATCACATGAGGAGGAAAGCTTATCAACCCTTCTTGATTTTATCTCCTAATCCACTTAACGTTGGCCAAGACATGTAGGGTTATCTATAGAAGAAATATGTTGTCATTGGACATGGCCTTTTTCCTTTTTAATCCATGAGAGTGGCAATAGGGGAATTTTGAGGTAAAAAGTAGGCTTCAGAAAAAAATTTACTTAAAAAAAATTAACTTTAAAAGAACCAATTAGATTGAAAGTGATAATGTCATCCCCGAGGAACATATTTTGGAGGGAAAAGAAGAAAACTACTTTTTAAATTGTATTTTCAGCTATCTCCTTATTGACTTACTCAAATGTCAAGTGCAGACACCCATTGGATGCATAATTAAATTCCACGTCCAACACTCTTCTGAGAAGACCCACATCGACAAAAAAATGAAGATATATTAAAAAATGTGTGAAAACATTTTTTTAATGTATCTTCAATTTCTTTTGATGTGGGTCTTCTCAGAAGTATGCATTGGATATGGAATTTAATTTTGCATCAAATGAGTGTCCGCACTTGATATTTGAGTAAACCTATAAGGATATAAGCAAAAAAATACAATAAAAAAAAGTGGTTTCCTTTCTCTTTCATTAAAAATTCATAATTCTTACTTCATTATTTTGACTTTTATTTTATTATTTTCCTTAGGAGACCCATTTTAAACCTTAAAATTACCCTAATGATGTGATCTCTTAAGAACATGTATGTGCTCTTAAGAATGCTTTGGCAGTGGCCTAGAAGGTTTTGATGCTAGGAAATGAGGAACATGTGCATATTTCTAAAAACACATTTGTGCTAACCCCATTGCCACTTTTTCAAGTATCGTCCTCTTCATAACACCCTTAGTAGAAATTATCTTATATGAAAAAAACAACTTGCAATGAAGGTGGGAATGTGAAGGCAAGCACAAAATAAATGAATGTATTAACCTCATATTTATTCATTAATGGCACAATTTCCTCTTGAGGCCCATTTCATTTGTTGCAACCTTTGAATAAATATATATGGATATACCAATATTGGTAAATGGAAATGAACTCAATACTATGAAGGGAATTTAATTATTCATCGTCCAAAAGTGTCAACCATTCTATAACCAAAATTTTCTAGATGTAGTACTTGTGAAGGGATTCCATCTTTCCATGCACCTAGAGAAATAATTCTCCGAAGAAAGATACTACCCACAAAGCATACAAAGGATACCATCTTTGGGAAAAGACAATTCCACCTAGCATAAAGTTAGTGTTTTCAATGTAGAAATTCATTTTATTATTAGTTAATGTTTACAATGAAGAGAACGCTGAAAAGTCTTAAGCAAAGTTCAAAGTTTTGTAGCAAAGAGGAGTGTTTGATGGCCCAACATGCAAAGACTTAAGTATTGTTTCAAAGAGTCCAAAATGATTTATTGGTCTTATTTGTTAAGCATGTTGGCCCATAGGGAGCTCAAGTGCTCAAGGCATAGTAGCATATTTCAATTGTCAAAAACCATGAGTTTTTAAAAATGAGAGAATAATAGAAGATATTGACAATATTGTAATAGTTCATGGTTACTATCATGAGTTTTTAAAAATGAGAGAAGGATAGCCGATATTGAAAATATTGTAATAGCTCATAGTTCATGAGCAAAGTTGTAGTACTGAAAGCACTTCAATGATTTATTTATGTAATACTGTAAAAAAAAATCAAGCAATCCAATCTTTGTTGGGTTTTTCAAGAACACATAAAAAAACCTTATTAGTCATTAAGAAGAGAAACAATTTCATAGAATTGAGAAAAAATAATAAAAAATAATTTTGCCAAACATTCATATTGATAAAACAAATTTATTTTAAATTATTCATCTATAAATTATATATATCAATCAATTTTAATATAATTTTATTAATTTATTAAGATTAATAATAAATTACATAAAAATGATATATATCTTAAATTTGTGTTGTTAAATGAAAGTATGAGCAATGGGGTAGGAATTGTATGGGTCAAAAGTGGGAAGAATCTTGCAAAACAAATTTAAAAAATCTCATAAAATCATTATCAAAAATTCCTGGAGCAGTTAAAATTTAAAATTTGATAACTATAACTTATAAAATTTCCTACTAAATTTTATCAAAATCTTACTAAAATTTTCATATTTTCAAAACAAATTTACCGCGGTTAAGACTACCGCATTAAAAATTATGTCAAACAATTAGATACCATCATCGAGATGATTTGTTCAAAGGCCAAAGTGATTGATTAGTAAGTCCAATCAAGCACATTGAACAACAAACACATTAATATACAGCACGATCTCCTCGGATCTCGGCATAGTCTTGTACACAGCACATTTACATTTAAAACATTCGGAAGAAACGTCAAAGACTATGCGTTAGATTTATATATATACGGTTTTTGGTATTTTTTTTGTTTTCTAAATGGTTTAGAATTTAGTAATAATGGGTTGAAATTAAGTTTTCAAATAAAGTATTCGAACATAAATTTTTATATACAATTAAAAATTCAATTTAAACAATAAAATGGAAAATTCCACGCAATAAAAATTAGCTAAATTCCAACAAAAAAATCATTGAAATCTAATAATTAGAAAACACGAAAAAAATAGCAACATTACATTAGATCGGCATGTAGAATTTTGTAGGGAATATGTTCAAAGTTTGCCGGTTTAAACTAACACCACATTACTCATGTTGAAATTGTAATTTCAAGTGCATGTGATGAGATCGCAAATCGCATGTAAGCTTGGAGCCTTTATTTTGTTTTACTTGATTTCTGCGATTGTAATGGTGCGGTGCGATGCGATCCGATCGCAAATCGCAAATAGCACCAAAATAACAGTGTTTCATTTTTCCTCCCGAAAATTGTGATTGTGCGATGCGATCCAATTGAAGTCAAACGGTTGAAGTACAGGCCTGCAGCAAATAAATTTGACGTGAAGTAAAAGTTTCTTTACGGCCAGTTTTGTCAGTAAAACAGTAAATGCAATTTATTGTGGGTTGGTAAGTTTTGGTGAAGTCTTTAATTTTACCATTTTCTATGAGTGGGAGCATGGTCACAAGTAAAGGTTGGTAAAAGCATTTAATTTTATTGTTTTTTATTTTACGGCAATATGGCAAGTAAAACCATATATATATTCCTGTGTTTGTTTTTTTTATTAGTTAGTGAGAGAGAGGAGTAGAACGCATCAGCGCGTATGAAAATATACACAGCAGTGTAAATGAAATGTAATTGAATGTAAATGAAATGTAATTGAAAAGGGAGGCACATAAGTGCGTATGAAAAGCTCTGAATAAGCAAAAGGGAGCATGCAGCAGCATGAATGTAATTTTGTGTAGTTGAAGTTTGTTTTTACAGCAGTGAATGTAAAAGAGATTTTTACACACAGCAGTGAATGTAAAAGAGATTTTTACACACAGCAGTGTAAAATCTAAAAAAGAGACAGAGTAATTTCTTTTGAAGTTTTTGGTAAATCCTTCTGAGTGAAAGAAGATGAATTTTGTATTAGTCTTTTATTAATAAATACGAAGTGTTTTTAAGTGTGAGGAAAAACTCTGTCTGGTCAAAAATTTTAAAGCTTCCATGTGCCAAAATCTTCTAGAGAGAAAAACAGAACATTATCTCTTTAATTTGTTTTTAGGATTTTACTAGAAAAATCCCCAACAATTCAGTCAATTGACCAATGGCGCAATGATTGTAAAGTACCGTTTGCCGCCCATGTTTCAGAGTTGTACACGGTCGCGTGCAACCGCGGGACACCAACTCACACTCCTACGTCTGAATGTGAACGCGTTACCAACTCTGTACATCATTCAATGGCGGTGTTTCCAGAGACTTTCTTTTTGGCCATGTCCGACGCATATTCTATTTTAATTATATTTCCAGGAAATTCTCGTGGAAATTGCAGCAGGTATCGCCCGATCCTGGAAGGCGGCTTCTGCGTTGAAAACGTGTGAAGGCGGCTTCGGTTGTTTGTTGTCCACTCGTTACCCCTATATATATACAGCAATGAACGAGTGATCATACAGGCGCAGAATCATCAATCACGAATCTCCTAATACTATCCTTTCCATTTTCTGTCATTTCTTCTCTAAATCAGATTACAATAGTTGATAGTTATTATACAAACGTTCTCATTTTAACGGAGAAAACGCAGTGGTAAGCAAGATTCAGAACAATACAGAAATGGCTGTGGGGAGGCTTCTTTTGGCAATCTCAGCCCTTATTTCAGTTATAAGTCTGCAAGTTGTTTATGGTATGTACAATTGATTTCATTTTATGTTATATTAGTCATTTCCATTGAAAAATCTGCAATTGGTTTGGCTAATCCTTTTCTGATCATCGGATCATAGTAATTGGTCATGGAATTAACAATCTTTTAATTCACAGATTACTCACTGTTCTATTGATTAATGATCAGGGGTCATAGTATGCGAGAAGCTGCCCGTGGAGATTTGTGCGTTTTCTGTGTCGTCTTCTGGAGCACGTTGTGTGCTTGAGAAGTCCATCTTGAGGGATGGCAATATGCAGTATGAATGCCAGGTGAGTTTACATCATTTTCCATTAATTAATCTCACATATATAATTCTATGTGAAGTACTGTCTTTGCCCAACCTTCCAATTTCTACTATGTTGGTCTAATTAGTTAACTGGATAATTGATGGTGTGCAGACATCGGAGATTATCGCAGAGAATATGAAAGAATTGATAGAAACAGATGAGTGCATGAATGCGTGTGGGGTGGAGAGGATGACAGTGGGGATGTCCACCGACTCTATAGCAGAACATGGTTTCACAAATAAGCTATGCTCTCCCCGGTGCTACAACAAGTGCCCCAACATCATCGACCTCTACTTCAATCTTGCCGCTGGGGAAGGTACTAATCACTCTTCATCATCATATTCATGTATCCTATGTTGTATACTTACTGGATATCTACATGAGACATACCCGCAACTATGAATATATGTATGGGTTTTACACCTGAAGTTAGGCCATGATTGATTTATTTATGTGTAATTTGTGCAGGTGTATACTTGCCCCGCTTGTGCCAGGCTCACAGAAGCGGAGACCGCCGGATGATGGCCGAGCTTGTATCATTTGCTGCTGCTCCCACAACAATTGGTTTTGGAGATATAGCAATATCTCCCACTTCGGCTCCATCTCCCGTTTCTTCATAGTTCAGTACTCATTCAAAACCAGATTCCATATTTTTCTAGCGCTTTTGCTACCAGTGGAGAGCATACCATCAGATTCGTTGTGCAGGACTTGTATATGCTATTATTGCAGGATCCATTGTGATTAATTGGAGATTCTTTTCAAAATATCCCCTGGATTACTGAAGTTTACTATAAATTTATTTGGAATAAGCGATGTAATTTGCGGTAGTTATTTGTATAGTTTTATTGTATGCTTCGGCACTCTGAGGAAGTAAGCGATGTAATTTGCGGTAGTTATTTGTATAGTTTTATTGTATGCTTCGGCACTCTGAGGAAGTATTATTTATAGCACAAATTTTGGGTATGATATTTGGCCATTATGAATTCCTCTTTCAACCAGATTCATACTAAATGATTAGCCGTCTCGACATAATGAACTTACATGAGAATAGTTTTGGCTATATTTGCACCATTGCTCGCTCGGAAGGCTGAATAGGGCTTTTCATGGCTAATAAACGAACCACATTTTTCTCGTCGAAATCCCCTGTAAAAAAGCCCAAAAGGAGCTCGTAACCTGAAGGAAGGATTAAGAAAGGGAGGAATAAAAGCGGCGAAAGGTTAACAAAGGGAGGGGAAAAAACATAAAATAAGATACATCAAAGTTCAAAGAATGCGACACTTCAAAATTATGGAATTTTTATAAATGAATATGAAAACTAGTTAAGAAGAATAAAAGCTGAAAATTTAAAAAGATATGATAAAGAAAATAAAATATATAATAAAAACAAGGCAAAACAATAATACGATGAATAGTTACTATAGGCTTATGAACAGTTTATTTTAATGTAAAATTATGCCATTGTAAAGCTACTAATCTTAATTTTTAATATAACAATTATTTTTGTAGTGTGCATTTTTTCATATTTATCTATATATCATTTTCCAAAAATAAAAGCTTTACATATTTTAAAATATAGTATAGGTAAAAATTAAAAAAATTAAAAATAATATTTTATTTTAGAAAGACAAAGAGAATATACATAAATATGGGTAATATGGTTGATAAAAATATTTAATATATTATATAATATTGTTTGGTTTTGTTTTTTATTTTAAAATTAAAAATTAAAGTTAACCAACTTCATCTAACACATGAGCAAAAGTGGTAGTCCCATCATCTTTTAATTTACATTAATATAGAAGTATTAATAATGTGCAGAATTGAGTGTAGAAAGAGGTTTTCGGCATCTCAATATGGGGTAGAAGTTGTAAAAAGTGAACTAATGAACATAACGCTATATTAAAAGGTGAAAAACATACAAGTATTGTAAATTTAAATCTAATACGAAGAAATTAATAGATAACAAAAATTTAAATGATAAAAAATATACATAAAAATTTGATCTGTCTTGGTGCTTCATAGATTCAATTCTAAGGTCGATATCAGCTAGTTAATAACAATGCACCCATGCTTTTCATACATAAGTTTAAATCATGCAAAATTCCCCTCTCTTTCACGTGTATGAAAAGAAAGTATGTAGCATTAGAACCAATTTTTCATCTCATAAGAACACTAAAGGCCCCTAAGTCCCACTTCTTTATGAAAAAACCACCTAATAGCGCTTAGAATACCACTTGGGGAACAAATACCCCAAAGGAAATGCATTTTCATGGTTGGATACCTTATTGACAATGCTTAAGACCTAGAGGGTTGATTTTTCAATGTAAAGCCCCTATTTTCCTTTTTGACCATGATCTAGGTCCCTCGACCTATGCTTATTTCCAAAACCCAATTAATAGCAACCATATCCCACTCAAAGGCTAAAAATCCCATAAAGGTCCTATGTGGTATTCTAATGCATATTTCACCATGTTTATGCTAAAAAGAATTGTTTAATGCCCAAGGCCTTATTATAATTTCCTGATGTAACACACCCAATAACTTGTGTCCTCTATTGAGGCTACTAGATGAAACCACAAAGTTTCCACTCTTTTTTATTTGATATTTCTTTATTACATACCCATCCACTTTTATAACACTTTTGAGGTGTCGGGGTACTCCAAATTCCTCTCAATAACTTAAATTATGCTTTAAAACTACTTTGTAATGTATCTAGCATCCATGCTACACCCAATGCACTCTTAGTTTATCTATGATACCAATATGTTATGTATCTAAACATCTAATTAGAATAAGATCCACATTTTATAGCTCTAATAATATTATTCCTTATTGTATTATCATGAATTGAATGATGTCAATAAACATGACAATGCGAGTTTATGCAAAGTCAATTAGTCAACAATAAATACAAATGCAAACAACACATGAATATAAAATGTCATTCAACTTATAACTTAAAACCATTAAGCCAACATAATCATGAATAAATAACACTTATCTATCTAGGAATTAACCGTCTACAAGCTACAAATGAAGGATGTTTCACCCGAATCTGAGATTCCTATTACACTTAATCTCATTGCAAAAAGGACACTGATGAATCTAGGTTGTGAATTCACAAGGCTAAAATCACTTATCATTAGATCTGTCTCTCTTAGCATAGCCTAATTTCTTGGAATCTCACAATTTGTAAACTTTTACAACTATCCCAATCGACTATATCCCTTTCCCCATCAACCTAAATAACCCAAGGAATGGGATATCCCTTCTCTACCATATGTTTCGTAAGCTTATCCCACTCCCTCCGGAGCTCCTAAAAAAATCAACTATGAAATCTCTCTACTTGGGACTCCAAGGATTCTTAACCATAATTTAGTGCACTCCATGATATAATCATATTTTCCATATAGTTGCTTGGTAACAACTTTCCTTTGTTTACTCATAGTTGTGCCATGGGAGCTTAGGTTTAGAGACAAAGTTACTAAGGAAGAATGAATTGAAAGAATTTTTTTCCTTATATAACCAAAATTTACAAATTATATTTTGCATGAATGAGAGAAGCCACATGCCTTAATAAAAAAACCCATGTATCTCGGTTTCCCACTAACGCCAAGCTCAAAGGGTTTGATAACTTCAATATTTAGGGACCCATGCTAGAAGTAAAATAATATTACTTTTCCTTGGCCTCATTGGGCTCAAAAGACCCCTTCCTTTCCTCTTTTGTGGAATCATAGTCCCTCATTCTTTCATCCTTCTCCATATACAATTTGCGATATATGTTTACTGCTAACATTCAATGTAAAATATTTACATATTAAAAAATTCATACTTAATCATTTTACCATCTACACATATACATTGTTATTATAGGGATCAAAATAGGGAGCGTTCCATCCACAAAAAATTTTAGTGGCTAATATCTGTAGTTGGGATAATTTTCCATGATTTTTTCCACAAGAAAAATCACCAATTCCCATTTTTTCTAATTTATAGTATAAAATTATTTTACCTTAAAAATAACCAAGTTTTATAAAGGCTACATGAAATTATTAAATATTCAAATATTTTTACAAACATAATACCAAACATTTTATAGTTTGCATACTAGGGACTAGTAAGATTCGCTAAGGTTTCTAAACTTTAAAGTAAATTTCCATGCACAAATTTTCCCTAGTTACATTATGCCATGTGACCTCCCATAGCCTACCCCCACTTTGCCCCCCTCCAACCCACCCACCTAAGTTTACACCATCCTATGTGCACATCACCACACACATTGATTCAGGTGGCTCCAAAGAGACACACAAGACAAAGAGGGCTTATGAATGCTCAAAAATAAAAGTGCTTAGAATAACTTCGACCTAGGACCAGAGTGTAGATCTCATTGTCCTAATCGTGGAGGTGCAAACGGTTCATCAATCTAAGCTCGTATGAGGGAGAACGAGCCAGTCAAAGTTTTAGTCAAAGTTGGGTTACGTGCCAAGTTTAAGTGTCCTATAATTTGACCTTCCTTGAGACGTAAACCTAGCTCCCGAAATTGGTTGAAATTGCAGCCTCGTTAGTTTGCTCAATGACCCTTATTTTCTAAGGATTTTAAAAACACCACTTTGTTATAAAAAATAAAAATAAAAATTATTATGAGGTGGCGGGCCACCACCCCCACCACCCAAAAACTTCATAACAAAAATGTTATTAAAAGGCTGATGGGCCATGAACCCTGCCAGCCTAACCCCAACCACATAACATTTAAATATTCTTTTTATGGGCCAGCGGCTATGACCCCGTCGGACTCTCCAAACCTCCACCTCATAAAACATAAACACATTGTATTAATTGGGGTGGGCACGGGCCACCTCTAGTGGACCTGGCCCACACCCCGATACCCAACCACCATATCATTAACGTGTCATCACGAGGATACAGGACCGATGGGGGTCGAACCTGCCCGGCCCCCAAGCGGGCGGCCCCAAAAACATATGCGCCCAACGTAAAATGTTAATGCAACCAATAGTAATACACCAAGTTTAATGCGCCAGGTATGAGGGTATGGGAATGGGTTGCCCGATGTGGACCTGCCCCCCCATTTATAATCCGAATTTGGTTTTTAAAGTATGAACTGGTTTTTAAATTTATATATGGAGGGGTGGGATTTGATCCCTCGACCCCTCCTCAACCAATTCAACTAATTTACCAATGCACCATATCTAATTTCTTGGTTTATCCACCCAAAAATTTACATAAACCAGATTTCTTCAGTTAGAAACAGAGATGGAGGAACGAGGAGCGGGCACACAAATCGAGGCAAATTAATTAATTTTTAATGGAGAAACCATGAATTTTGCAGGAGGGCCAAATTTCCACTTTGTCAGATTTTGACAAATTTTATATGGATTCAACACCTCTCAATGCCACGGACACGATGGCACTATCCGTTTATCGATTAGAGTTTTGCATTTTTGGTCATTTTCAAAATGCACGTGGAACCATGATTGCTGCAAAAACAGGGAGCGAAACCATGAGCCTTGAAATTTTCCCAAGGAGGTAAAATTTTGCCATGTTAGAATATAGTCAAGTTTATACTTGTTTTTCAAGGTTTTCCACAGGGATCACAATGGCGAGATCAGATTCACCATATGAGTTGCAGATTTCCAGTCCACCCATGGAGAAAAATCTTTGAGGAATCTTGAGGGAATCTAAAATATTCCTTGAGCCCCAGATTCTCAACTTCTCAGAATTTAGATTTTGTACAGTCGCATTTGCACTATTCGATGCCACAAATCTGATGTTGCATTCAAATTTTCCATTCTCTCATTTCATTTTCTAGCCACTTTTCTAAGTGCTAGTGCAGATGTCCACATTCATGTGCGAGTAGTCATTTTCATGTGATCGATGTCGTGAGATCGATGGTCCAAACAGCTTCAGCAGTTTTACATCCGCTTCTTCAAATGGCCCTTGGTTGTGAGGTATATGCTATGTTCATGTACTTCTTCTTTATGCATTATGCTGCACAGATCCTTGATTGATGTTGATGTAGGATCTTGTTTCTTACATGTTCTCATGTTTCCTTGCTTGATGTGATGCGGAATCATCTATGTGATGTACTTGTTGTCATGACTCATCATGTTATGTTTTGATATCCCTTTGTTGTATGTTGTTGGGATACTCTTATTGTCATCATCCATGTTTGCATTAAGATCACTTGTATGCCATATTAGCAGGATAATCATCATGCATGAGTTTTATGTCATACTAATAGGAGTCTTTTGATTGAGAGTCCCTATAGCGGAACATCTCCTAGAGCCACTCCTGCTTGAGGGAATTTTCCTTGTATGATATTGACGTCACCTCTATGTACATCACCACTATTGACAGCACTTAATGCAGCAACCTACACCATCTTGAATCGGGGCCCAGAGACGTAGTCTCTCCTGGACGAACTCCGTTATCAACACTTATGTTTTAATGTGTTGATGATTGTCTTGTTCCTCTTCTTTTCTGCATACAGATGTATTCATTCATGTTCTTTTAAAAAATGCAATTTAACACATTACAAAAGTAAAAGGTCTTGGAAGGGTCCTTTGTCATAGTCGGACCTGGATCACACATACACATAGAAAAATAATTTGAAAAATAATATTTTAAAATAGATGTAGGCAATCCTCCTTCATTTCCATCCTTTAGCTCCCATGTTTCTTTTTTAGAGTTGTAATAGGTCCATTAAACCTTTACCTACCCTATGAATCTATATAGTAACCTTCATGTCTAGTATATGCATTGGTTACCTTTGGAAGCCTCCTTTGAGCTCCCCCTTAATCAAATCATGTTCAATGACATGGTTAGGATCATGCACATACTTTTCAATAATGCCACATGGAACAATTTATATCATTTTATTATACCATGAAATGTAAGAATTTATGCAACTAGTTTTATTCTACCCAATTAGTCAAATGGACCATGGTATGTAGCCCAATTACAACTTTTCTTGTTGGGTTTTATCAAATAATCATATTATTTCACTAACTAGCATATTGGAGTATTGAAACTATTGTTCCCAAATTTCTTGTTTCTAGTATCATATACCCTAGTACCACTCTTTATCTATCCCTAGATGTCATGCTACACAAAAGATAAGGAACTTATCAAACTTTCCATGACTTATACACTCTAAAATGGATAACCATGAATAAAAATTTCCCCATTCCATTCATTAATTATTTTTTTTATGAAATTAAAATTCCTTAATTCTTTACTAAATTAGGTCTCCATTTTAGCTATACTAATTTTGAATTACGAAGATTGATATTTACAAAACTTATTTTTGCATTCATGAAGGAAATTATGAGTTGTTGATCATGTTATTAGCCTTTGTAATGAATTATCGACCTTCCCATGTCTTATGAGCCACATCTCTCAAATGTTTCAGCATCATTTGGTCCTTATCTTTTCTTATGACATTCTAATCTATAGTAAAACTTGGAATGCCCTTGTCACCCATGTGGATCAGGTTTTATAAATTCTTTCTCATCATCACGTGTTTTCTAAAAGGTCCAATTGTATCTTTGGTGTCTTTAAAGTATAATATCTACATCCTATTATTAGTAATGATCGTGTATGAGTGGCTCCAAAGGAAATTCAAGTAATGAAGGATTTTCCATGCCTGGTAACCCTTAATTTTATAAGGTTTTCTTGGTCTAATAAGGTAATACAATTTTTTGTTCAAGAACTATGGAAAAATTGTTTCTTCCATCACTCCCTTACATAAGAAAACTGCTATTAGTTGGAATGGAGTCATTCATCAAGCATTCTAAGATTTCTGTAAATTTATCTATACAACCCCAATACTAAACTTAACTAAGCTTTCTTTTTTAATGTGATGTATTAGGAAAAGGAAGTAGAGAAATTCTCATGTAATAAGGAAGAAAATTGGCCTTTACTCACAAACAACTTTTGAGTGGCACAAGGGAAAATTCATCTATGAAAAAAAATTTATGGTTATATTACATACTATGAGGATATATAGCATCCATACTAACTTAGGAAATCTTTCCATATTAAAATTTATCATCACAACCTAAAAGGATTTTGCGATAAAAGGATTTTATCCCTAAAGAAACAAAAACAAGTTATGAAAATGTTGGGATATGATTATGTGATCATTTTTAAGAAGGGAAAAGAGAATGAAATAACTAATTCTCTTTCATATTAGGGTCTACATTTTCATTGTCCTTCAATATAGTAGATTGGATGAATGGGGTCAATAAGAAATGTTTCATAGATCCTAATATTTCAAACCTTATGCAACAACTTCATTAGCCCCCCATGCACCTAAAGGATACAATTGGCACAATGATGATCTTTTATATAAAATGAATTTGTATTTGAGGAACGAATCCACATTTATATCAATTATTATGTTAAAGATCCATGCATCTTTGACAATAAGTCATTATATCTTTCATAAAACATATAAATGGATCAAACATTTAATTTCTAAGGAAGTCATGAAGAATAACATCTATACTTTTTGGTAAAATGTGAGTTTTGCTAATGACAAAAGGGAGAAATAAATTTTAAAAAGGTGAACTACAATCCTTACATATTCCTCCTTTTATATGGAAAGACATTTATATGGATTTCATTATGGGTTATCCAAAGATAGAAATAAATTTGTCATCATAGTTTTGGTTGAATGTCTTTCCAAATATGCTCATTTTTGTTCCCTAGAAGACTCATTTAAATATTTCTCAAATATTAAAGTCTTAAAGGATAACATATTTAGAGTACATGGGATGCTATAATCTACTCACATGAACTACGATGCCACTTTCACTAGCAATTTTTGGCAATAATTGCTTAGGAACTAAGGAACTCAATTGCATCTTCAAACAACCTATCATCCTTAGAATGTTGATCATTTTAAGTTGTAAACATGTGTTTGCAGGCATATTTGAGGTGCTCTACTTGTGAAAAATACCCATAAAGGATTTAGAGATTACACCTATAAGAATGGTAATACAATAAATATTAACATGGTGCTACTCATATGACCCCATTTGAGGATGTATTTGGATAAAATGCCATATATACACTAAGGAAGATTTTAAGGATGGATATCTATTTGAAATTTTAGAAACCTTGGCAAATCTTAGTAATCTATAAGTGAAAATTTGTAAAATTTTTAATGATATTTTTGTAAAAATGTCTAAAATTATTATTATATTATATTAGTCTATATAATATCTTGGCGATTTTTAAGGTAAAATAATTTCATACTATAAAACTTGGGAAAATTATTTTTATAAAATATGGAAATTGGTGAATATTGTTTTTGGAAAAAGTATAGAAAGTTAGCCCACCTGCGAATATTAGCCCCTAAAATATTTCCTAATATATACTATCTTACTTACTAGGAATCTCAAAGGTATTGGAAGTTGAAAAAACCCTCAAAGCTTGAGTTGATATTCTCTACACTCTCGAAGATAATCTAATCATAAATCAAAATTTGATAGAACAATAGGCTTATCAACATCAATTTGGATTCAATTTTGAAAAATGGCATCGAGTGTTCATTTCTCATAGCCTCATAAGTATACCTCCCTAAAAAAAAACCACTACTAGAAGATAACTCGAAATTTTTATGGTCCTTATAAGATCCTCAAATGTATTGAGCTAGTGGCTTACAAACTAGAACTCCTAGGCCACTCTAAGATCCATCCCATTTTTCTTGTCTCCTACTTAAATAAAATGGTTGGATATAATTATGGCACTCAAACTAGCCTTCTTAAATTGTATGGATAAGGTTCCAATTGTTTCCATCCTATGTTCATCATTGACAAAATAGAGAACCATATCCCCTAGAAAAATATCTATGAAGTCGTAATACCATAGAAAGATACATAGGTAGAGGACGCCACGTGGGAACCACTAATGATTCTTTATAAATTCTCTCATCTCAATTATTGAGAAAAAAGTTTCCTTTTAAGGTGGAGGACATGTAAGTGTCCTAACCTCCTTAACCCCTTAAGTACTAACATAGGATCATCTACAATACAAGATATTTCTTAACCTATTTAGGTCAAATTTAATTTACTAAGGGAGTTAGTTTCGTAATTTTTTTACCAAGGGAAGTTGGGTTCACTAGCTAGTCCCTAAGATATTTTTTATTTTCAATCTACTGGTTCAAATTGTGATCAAGTAAAAAAATTTCCTACTCCATAGGTAATGGAGCAAAAAGGTTAATATTCCTTTGTTCTCTCTTTTATTTCTTGTAACCTGCCACCTCCCACATTTATCCACTTTCACTGGTTTTCCCAGAGTAAACATTAGCTGATGGTCACTATGATAAGACTCAACCTCCAAAGTGACCTTAAGGAAATGGAGTTAACAACTTAAGACCTTACTGAATTCCCTCAGCCGCTACATGACCTCTAGAAATAACCCAACCCCTCTAGGTGTTCGAATTCGGAGATGACTCTCTTTCTCATTGACCTAGAGCCCCAGTCGCTCCCTTTCCAAGGAATGCAAGTGACTATAGCCCTCCAGTCACACTGATAATCGTACCTCCATGCGAATGTGGACTTTTCCATTTAGTTCTATGCCATCAACCTTGAATTCTAAGCCACTTTTTCAGGGCTAGGACTCTTACCTCTACCCAAAACTTAGTGAAACTTCCAAAGATGACAAATGACATAGAATCAGAATTTATGAACAAACACTTGAACCAGGACTTGACCTGACCTCTCCCAACCGGGACTGAAATTTCGTCAAACACATGGTGAGCATGGAACCTACATATCATGAATGAACATATGAAAATAATGATATGAAAACTTATATGAGGATAAATAAGAAGAAAAAATGCCTTCTCACAATAGATGTCATAAAACCAATTAGGTCTTGTATTCATTATCCGTACATTCATTAATAGAAATGTGTTAAGATCCATACTTATATATGTTAATTAACCATGATTTTAACCATCATATAACTAGACAAATAACAATGAGAGAACAATCATTAAAGACAAATAATAGCAAGTACATTTACTCATCAAAAGCAAGAGGAACTTAGCTCTTATTAACCATATGCAAAATCCAACCAAGTGAGGGACTTCCACATATCACCTGACGATAGATTGGACTGAACCAAATCTTTCTTTCAACCATTCAGCCACGTGCCATATGCCAAGCATGAATTTGAGATCTCATGGATAAAACCATTCATAAACAGCCAAGGGAATCCAAAGCTTAAACCACCTCCACCCTCACCATACCACGATCTCACCTAAACTAGTCTCGAGATCACAAAACCAAATCAATCTTGGATGCCTTAGAATTCCTTCATCATCCCTTGAGGAATTTTCCTCTCTCCACCCACCTATTAAGAACTTACTAAAGAAACCATCTCCACACCCAACCCTTGGGATTTTCATGACACCACATCACTCAAATCCAAAACTTTCCCGCAATCCATAGCTTAAATAAGAAACAATCCCATCACACCATGTCTATCCAGAAATGGCAAGGTAAAGCTGAAACTACTATCAAAAAACGTGACAAAATACATGTCATCGGCAACAAAGAAACCAAAATACACACATGCATATACCATGCATGCCAAAACCAGCTAGGAAACCATACATGCAATCTATTACCTACAGGTATCCCTACTGAAGTTGTTTGATCCAACCTTTCCTTGCTTGGTTGTTAATTTCCTTTTATTTCCGTATTCTTCCTTTGCTTTCTGTGTCCTTCCTTTGCTTGCTTAATATCATTCTCTTCTTGGCACTCTTCTCCTCTCTGAGACTAACTCTAAAACTAAATTAACAAAAGGCTACCAACTGATGCTTTGATGTATTTTTATTATTGATGCCTATAATTTCTTCATTTTCCATAATTTTCCTTCAATTTCCTCCTCACATGTAACATGTGACCTTTCACCTCCCTTTTCTCCTAATTTCCTTTGTTTTCATAAATAAAATGCCACTAATGCCTTTTTTCCTTTTCAAAGCCTTTACCAATGCCTTTGCTAATTTCCCTTAGACATAAACACAACACGTGGTTCCCACTAGGATATTTTTCCCAACATTCAGCTTAGAATAAGTCTCCCTTGACCTTGGTCTTATTTTTCCTTTATTAACTTTTATTACATGAAATTTTGACCCGAGGCTAATACAAACCCCTCTCCCTTAAGGGAACATCGTCCTTAGTGTCTATGACACCTGCAACCAATAAAATCATTGAAAGCCAAAATATACTGCGCATGGAGCTTTTAACCCAGCCCGTTGCAGTATTTACAATGAACAACTTGCTGAAAAGCAAAACCATCATGACAAACATGACAACCATATCATTTATTGGAGCTTTATAACACATCTCATTGTGCTATTTACAATAACAACCATACATGAATATGTACATATACCAAAATTGATTTTCCTCAACTGGTAAACAATGAAAGATACATATCCCACATATGATCAACCATCTCCTAGGTAGCTCCGCCAGACCAAAGTGCTTCCAATGCACTTTAACTTGCTCGATTACTCTGTTCCAAAGCATGCGTTGTTTTCTCTACAATATGAACTGGGGTTCCAACTAGAATTCTCCTTTTGGTTCCACCTACATTACAAACCAATCAATAACATGATCAAAATACTTTACATATCTTTTAAGCAATTAAACATGGACAACATCATTGAATTCCACTTTCGGAGGCAGTGGAAGTTTGTACGCCATTGGTCCAATCCTCTCCAAGATCTAAAAAGACATGCAATACCATGGTGCCAACTTGGCATATGATCAAATCCTCAAGGAGCTCTTCTTGGGCTTGATGTGCAAATACACATGCTGCCTAACCTGAAACTCCTTAACTTCCATGAATTGGTCTGCATAACTCTTGTTCCTATCCTATGCTGCCTTTAAATTCTCCTTTATAACTTGAATTTCATGTTCCCTGTCTACCAACATGTCTAGTCCAATAATCACCATCTTCACTGGATCACTCCAAGTCATGGGAGTATTACAACTTTGCCCATATGGTGCCTCAGACAAACTCATCCTCAGTGACTCTTGATAGCCATTGTTGTAAGAAAAAACAACTAATGGAAGGTACTCCTCCCATATCCTCTACTAATGCATCACGTACATCCTCAACATATCCTCCAGAATGCTATTGACCATCTTTGTCTGTTCATCTTCCTATGGATGATAAGTTGTACTAAAGGAAAACATTTTCCCCAAAGTTGTAGACAAATCCTTCCAAAACTTGGAAGTGATCTTAGTGTCCTTATCCGACGCAATATTCTTTGGAACACCATGCAATCTCATAATCTCCCTGATGAAGACCCATGCTACCTCACTAGTTGAATAAGTAGTATTTACTAGAATGAAGTGAGCTACCTTACTCAACCTGTCTACCACATCCATGATAGAATCATGCTACCTTGATGTCCTCAAAAGACCTATAATGAAGTCCATGGAAATGACCTCCCATTTCCATTATGGAATCATAATAGGCCAAACCAATCAACCAGGATGCTTACACTCTGATTTCACCTGCTGACAATCCAAACATCTAGCCATGAACTCTACCTCTTCCTTCTCCGTATTTAGCCTGTAGTATAACTTCTTCATTGTTGTAAATGACTTCTGATATCCTGGGTGACCTGAATATGGCTTGATATGAAACTCCCTAAAGATAAGTTTCTTGAGTCCATTGTCATGTGGCACATAGATCCTACCCCTGAAACTCACCAAGCCATCTATCATGAGATAATAGTACACATCTTGATCATGTGCCCCTGCTATTGTAACATGTGTCTAAGCTCCCTGTACTTTTCATCCTACTGTCCTGCTTGTAATATTTGATCATGTAAATCTGCCCCATATGAGCTCACTATTGCAATATGGTTCATCTATGTTGATTTGGTCTAGCATCGGATGTGATCTAAACCTAAAATTTTGCTAGTAGCCTTGGGCATAGGTATTCCAAAGAACCTAGAAAAAGTTTTGGGAAATTACTCCTAGAAGTGATTTTATTAAAATAATTAATATTTTTAATGGGGTTTCTAAGTCTAAACTTAGGAAAATTAAAACATTAATGGGTATTAATCTAATCAGGGGTGAAACATCTAGAAAAATCCATGGATCAAGTCAAAATGATATTAGCTTTTGATTATGTTTTAATTTAGGTCATTGATTGATCAATAGGAAGATATAAGAAGGGAATTAAGGGTCATTAGGAAAACACACCGGGAAGATACTCAGTTTCCCAAGAGAAATCAATTTTCTTACTGAACGAAGTTCGACAAGAGAAAATCAGTTTAGAGGGAGAGTTGCAGGTGGAGGAGAGATAGAGAGGGTTCAACATCAGTCAGGGAGATAGGTACGAAGACACAAAAAGTAGTAGGAACAACGATCGGTAGATTGATGCTGGGAGAGGCAGCGCTTGCCTGAGTGATGCAGGCATTGCGCAAGCTAGCCCATAGGCCAGAGAAATTGATGTTGGTCAAGCCAGAGAGACAGAGAGGGTCAAGGAACCTCTCTCTTGGGTCAGACACTTATTCAGGAATGTCTATAAATATTTCTCAAGTTCTATCCTGCTAAGTGAAATTTTGTACATGTTTATTTTTTGCTGAAGAATAATAAAGCCCTCATCCACTGCACTGATTTTCTCGCATTATGTTTTTCCAGGGACAATTTTCCAAAAATAGTTGTGTTATGATGTTTGTATATGTGCCAAAAATTTTCTTACATTTAACTTCTGTTTTAATTGTGAAGGATACAGTAGAATTTGTTTTGATATTTTCCATAAGAATATAGTAGAGAACTTATCTTTGAAGTAATAAGTAGAAGAAGTCATCTTAATCACTGCAGTAGGATTTCCATTTAGAAATTTTCACATGGTATGAGAGCTTATTGGGAAGCATAAGATAAAATTATCAAGATCTAATGCTGAGAAAGGAAGGGAATTCGAAATCCCTGCAAGGGCATAAATTCAAATCTCCCAGAGGATTGAACAATCCAAACAAAAGAGATTGGATTTCATGGGAAAACTCTTTCTGAGTGAGCCAAAAAAGAGGCAAGACAAAATTTATCAGTGGTAGACAAAACAATGTAGTAGAAGGCTCAGCAAGGAATACACAATTCTTCCTATAGTTGGTTTTGGGATAGGTTAGTGACATAAATTGGCACAATATGGATAATCAAAATATCCAAGATTTGTCTACCAGATTAGTGATGAATTCACGTGCTTAGCTAATTTAGCATCAGCAGATGTTTGGTACATTGATAGCAAGGCTTCAGCTCATACCACTAGAGTTTGAGAACATTCCTCGAGCTATCGATAAGAATATATTGACTTCCAAATAACTATGGGAGATAGAACGTATTGTACTCCCATAGGGAGAGGCACCATAGAGTTTCAGATAGAAGCAGGGACCAACATCCATGCCACCAATGTTCTGCATGTGCCAGGATTAGGGATGAATCTAATTTCAGTGCCCCAGTTACAAGACAAGGGATATGATGTATACTCCATCAAAAAGAAATTATACATTAAGCATCCAGGCTGGAAGAGGAAAAATAAAATTGGGGTTCGAAGCAACAAGTTGTATAGGTTTCATCTTGAATCGACAATGGCACTAATAGGAAACAAATATAATGGTGAGAAGGAGCGAAATGAATTCTGGAACAAGTGAATGGGAGACTTACACCATGGAGCATTGAGTATGCTTAGAGATATTGTTGCAAGGGTAGCAGTCCTATGTAATGAACATGATTACTTATGCAAAGGATGTGTACTAGGAAAGTATGCTAAAGAAACTTTTCCTAGAAGTAAAAATAGAGCAAAAGATGTATTAGGATTAATAGACTCAGATATATGCGGTCCTATTTGCACAATGTCTCTTAGTTGTGGTGAGTACTTCGTCACTTTTATCGATGATCACTCTAGAAAAACCTGGATCTATTTCTTAAAGATCAAGGATGAGGACTTTGATCATTTTCGAGAGTTCAAGGCTCTTATTGAAAATATGACAGGGAAAAAGATAAAGGTATTGTGTTTATATAATGGTGGAATGTACAGATAAGTATTTCACATATTTCTCCGCAAAGGAGGGCGTCAAAAGAGAGTGGACAACTCTATATAACCTGGAGTAGAACGGAGTGGTAGAATGGAAGAACCAAACTATTATTGGGGCATCTAAGGCCATGTTGTATGATCAGGATATACCTATGTAGCTATGGGAAGAAGCTTGAAACGTGAAAGTATATATTCATAACAGAACTCCTCATAAAGAATTGGGGAAGAGAATGCCTAAAAGAGTATTCAGAAGGAATAAGTTGGAAGTCAATTATCTTAGGATATTTGGAAGCATGGCTTATTGCTACATTCCAAACAAGAAGCATAGTAAACTAGATCAAACTAGAGAGGAGTATATTGTAGGATACAACAAGACCTCAAAGGCATATAGAATCTACATTCTAGGCAACAGGAAGATTAAAGTAAGACGAGATGTAAATTTCATGGAAGATACAACTTTCAAGAAATCTTGTGAAATGTCTGCAAAATATCAGTCAGGGGTGGAAAGAAGAAAAGGCAGGAGAACATACACATGGGACAAGTACAGTGACCAATACTAATATTTCCTTAGAGGGAGGAAATGAAAATGCTTCTCAAAAGATGAAACAACAAAATGAGGAGGAAGAATTGGTGGAACCTCCCACCACCAGTGGTGTAACAAGAATAGAAGTGCGACATACACTAAGGGATGCAGAGGAGTTTGTTGGAGATCCTAGAGATGAGAAGAGGAAACAAAAACAACCAGATAGATACCAAGCATTTGTAGCTTAGGTTGGAGAACCCTCTAGCTTTCAGGAAGCTATTCAACACCAAATGTCGGTGTATGCCATGGTGGAAGAGTACAACTCCACCATGATGAATGATGTCTAGGAAGTAGTACCTAGAATGAAAAAATAGATTAGTTGTGGGTTCGAAATGGACCTACAAGATCAAGTATGTTGTAGACGGTAACATAGAGAAGTACAAGGAAAGTTTAGTGGCAAAGGGGTATGATAAAAAATAAGGGATAGACTATGAAGAGTCCTTTGCCCCAGTTTCCTATTACACGTCTATCAGATTTGTTATATCCCTAGTAGCTCAAATGGGATGGGCGATTCACCATACAGACATCAATATAACATTCTTGAATGGGGTGATAGAAGAATAGGTGTATACATAACAACCCAAAAGATTCGAAACTCATGAGAAGAAGTCTCATGTTTGTAGGTTAAAGAAAGCCTGGTACGAGCTCAAGCAAGCACCTAGAGCATGGTATGGCTGAATTGATAGTTACCTGTAGTAGTTGGGATTTTTCAAGAGTGATGTTGATCCCAATCTCTACTATTTACTGGTAGAGAATGAGCCACTTATTTTGGTACTATATGTAGATGACTTGTTTCTAACTAGATCATCTAGGGTCATCCAGGACTGCAAGAAGAATCTTGAAGCCAAATTCAACATGAAGGACTTGGGATTGATGCATTATTTTTTGGGGTTGGAAGTTTGGCAGAAGAATGAGGAGATCTTCCTTGGTCAAGGAATATATGCCACAAATATTATGAAGATATTCAAATTGCAAGATTGTCAACCCATGGCTACTCCCATGATCACCAACTAGAAGAAAATAGATGCATCAAAGGATAAAGAAGTAGATCCAACCTTGTATAAATAGCTCATTAGGTCGCTTATGTATATGGCCAACACTAGGCCAGACATGGCCAACACTAGGCCAGAAATTCATTTTGCAGTTAACACTCTTAGTCAGTCCATGGTGGAACTAGAAAGAGTGCATTGGGCAACAACTAGACACATACTTAGGTATGTACGAGGAATAGTCAAATATGGGTTAAAATACTCTAGAGGAGAGGATATCAACTTGAATGGGTCCAACAATGCATATTGGGTAGGTAATTTAGTAGATCAAAAAAGTACCTTTGGGTGTTGCTTCAATGTTGGATCAGTGATCTGAGTTGACTCAACTCTCGGATTTAACCAAGATCTTTTACTTTCATGATGTTGTTAGAATTGCATTTAAAATAGCATAAGTGAACATATATGCATGTTGTAATGGAAAAGGAACATGACAAGAATTAGTAACATAAAACACAAGACATGATAATGGAGTTCATCCAGGTGGGATACGTCTCTAGGCCCGAGGTCAAGATGGTGTAGGCCATTGCATTAAGTGTTGGAATGAGTGATGATGTACATGCGTGTGTTTTCTCTATCATACAAGGAATATGCCTTCACGCAGGAGTGGCTCCAAGAGATGTTCCACTGCAGGAACTCTCATTCAAAAAAGACTCTTATCAGTATGACATAATTTCACATATGACAATAATAAGCATCCCGCCAATCATGGCATCAAAGGGATCTCAATTCAGACATACATGAATACAACATGAGTATCCCATCAACACAATGACAAAGGGATCTCAATAACAAAACATGAAAAATCATGACAAGCACATCCCACAAATGATTTCGCGTCACATCAAGTACGAATCATGAAAACAAGATCCCACATCAAACATCAAACATGGATCTATGCAGCATAATGCATCTCATAGCAAAAAGAAGTACATGAACAAACTGCATATACCTCACACCCTGGGTCCATCTAAAGAAGAGGATGTCAAACTATTGAAGTTGGCAGTACCATCAATCTCGCAGCGTCGAATAGTGCAAAATTGACTACTCACACACATTAGTGCTAACACTTGCACTCCACTTTGAAAATTGGCTGGAAAATGAAATGATCAAATGGAAAATCTAATTGCATCATCAGATTTGTGGCATCGAATAGTGTAAAATTGACTGTCAAATTTCTGAATTATGAGAAAGTGGAAATCTAGGACTACAGGAATCTTTTAGATTCCCCCTAGATTCCTCAAAGATTCCCTCCTCCAGGTCATCTGAAGCTCTGCTGCTCAAATTAAAATTCCAACTGCACCATCAAGTTTGTGTCATTGAGAGGTGTAAGATCAACATAAAATTTATCCAATTTGGACACTGGAAAAATTTCTCCCCTCTTGAAAATTGGGCTCAATCATGGTTCTACCTTCTCTTTTCCAATCTCATGGTTCCACCTACAAAAACTAATAAGAAATTATGCCTCGATTTCCATGCCACACCTTGGAATTTTGGAACTATGTCATGGTTTTGTTCTCCGTTCCACACCTTTGTTCTCAAATCGCTCCTCTGTCCCCATGCAAATGAAAGCAGTTTTTTATTTATTTGTTCATGGGTGGATAAAACAATAACAGAGCCCATGGCTCATTCGCAGTGGAGAGGGAAAGAAGGAGGAGGTGACTAGGTGGGAGTTCGGGGGTTCCAACCCTGCCTCCACCAAAATTACACACATAGATTTTTTTTTGTATTAATATAAAAATGGTGTGTTTTATTTGTTTGGGTAACCGTACACATTAAATAGTGCCACGTTTATGGTGGTAGTTATGTTGTATAAAATTTTGCATTGGGCCGCCCGTGGTGCGCGCCGACCACATGGCTAGGCGAGTTTGATTCCTATCAGCCCATTACTATATACGGCATGTTTGTATAGTGGATGTGGGGCGTGGGCCGGATCCATTAGAGATGGCCTGCCCACTGCCCATAAATATGCTTTTTTATATGCTATGAGGGTTGGTTGGAGGGCCGACAAGGGTCATGGCCCGTCGGACATATTTAATTAAAATTTTGGTTATAAAAATTTAATATAGATGGCCATTGGGGGGGTGGTGGGGTTGGTAGCCCGCCACCCCAATATATATATATTTATCTATATAATATATATATATATATATATATATATATATATATATATATATATATATATATATATATATATATATATATATTATATATATATATATATATATATATTCTATAATTAGGCATTTTGAAAATTCAAAAAATTGACTGAAGGAGTCAATTTAAGTAGGCCATAAATTTGCCTGAAATCTGGCCCAGGTTGGTCGGAATCTAGTGGCCAAGTTTTGTCCAAATTTCTGCCTCCTTAAGCCTGCCTAGTCACCCAAGTCAACCCTAAACTTTAATTGCTCCTAACATTCGCATACAGACTCGGTTTGATGAACCGTTTTCACCATTGTGATCATGACGACAAGGTCTTCAACATGAACCTAGTTCGAGCACAATCCAAACACTTTATTTTTGACCCTCTTGAGTCCTCTTGGACTTTTACATGTGTTTGGAGCCACATGGATTAATCCTCCCCACTGAGGAGCTTTTGGTCCTCCAAAAGCATGAAAAATAATCTGCAACTTCTCTGTACCTTATCTACATCACAAGCACCCTGAAAGGTCTCGCTTCCATCTCCTTCACCTTTGTTCTTCGGAACCTTAAGTGATGAGCCAACACCTACAACCTCTACAACCTGTAGTACAATTTTTTGCAAATTACATGCTTGACTTACATGACCAACTAATGACCCAAGCATCCCATACTTGCCACGAGATTATAACACATACTCGGTGGTCAAGTTTACTTCAAAATGGTAACAATACCCCAACTACAAAAACAAGGCCAACATATCATTGTTGCTTCAACAAGTGATGGAAAACACATCATCATTGCAACACATGATTTACAAAAATAAGGCCAAACAATATTGTTGTGTTGATAAGTAATGGAAACACAACATCACTTTCACAATTTAAAATGCAACTCAAAATAAGACCAGACATCATTGTTGCTTAACAAGTGATAGAAAACACATCATCACTTTTACATTTTAAAATGCAAAAAATGATTTACAAAAAAACGGCCATGACAAACTAACATATCTAGTAACCATTTTTCACTTATCAATGTGAATGGGCTGCCTCCTTGTGGCACATTCATTGATTGGACAACCATTTTATCTGGCTCATGCACCAATGCTTTGTCTTTAAGGCGCTGCTCTAGATGGAGCCTCCAACAAGTGGCTCTTTGATGGCCAACTCTGTTGCAATGGATGCAATACACCTTCTTCCTCTAGATCTGCTTAACATCTTTCTTTATCTGTTGTTCAGAGGGTCTTTCATGCCTCCTCCTTTTGTGTGTTGCTATTCTTTTCCAACACTTAGAAAATGTATGGTTATGTAATCCACAAAAGGTAAATGTCTTTCGATTCCATGATTTATGTCCATCATTAACCACATGATTATAATTGAAATGAACATTCGAATATCGATATTGGTTATACCTTTCCTTGCCATCTCTGATGTCATCATGGCGATGAGAGCTTGCCTCAGCTCTTTCCCTACAATGGAAACTTCCATATGATGATGGGGTTGTGTTCCCATCATTCTCTTTCCTTGGTGATTTCAACAATGTCTCATAAGAATCTGACACCTTCAAGCATTCTCCTTCGGTGAATCCCAAGAATGCAAATTGAGGTCTCTGCACAACCTCCAATGGTTGAGTTATGCCTTGGTTATTAAGTCCAAGGTTTTCCTCCTTGTACCTCATCCTGGTAAGGAGCCTCGTGTTTGTCCCTATAATTGGTATTTCCACATCTCCAATAGAAATGATACTATGTGAAGACGAAACCGAAAAGAAATCAACATATTTTACCTCCTCTATTGATTTGGGAAGAACTCATGAGGGATTCTCATCCTCTATTGTCAGTGGTTTGCTAACTATCTTGGTGCATTCCCCAACTTCTTTCCTGACATGCCCAAGTCCTACCTAACGGGGTAATTCTTCTACTTTTATGGGGTTGACAATGTCTTGGCCATTAATGGCCAAGCCTTTCCCTTCATATCCCATTCTCTTCAACAGTTTGGAGTCAATTCCTGTGGTATGATTTTCAAAAACAGTGAAATCATCATCAGGAAACATACATGAAGACGGAGAACTACTTTTTACCTCACATTGGTCACACTGCAACTTTTCCAAGGCCTCGTCCTTAGCTTACACATGTTGTAGCAAAAAAATTTTCTCCTCTTTCTCTTCATGTAGACGCATATTCAATTCATCGTTCTCTGTTTGAAGATTCTAGCTATTGTGCTTCAGTTCTTCCAAGGCCTCTTTCGTGGCTCACAACTGAAGCTGCAATCGCTCCTTTTCCGCTTCATACATTATTTCCACCCTTTGGGAAATTTTGAGCATGTTCTCGTACATCGCTTTTTCATCCTCTGTCACTGCACGTTCCATTTTTCACACTTGCAATTCACATCCATGTAAAGACTGCTCTAATACCAAACTTGATTCGAGTTTACTAAACTCGCAAATTTACCAAGTTCTTTTGCATTCATGATGTTGTTAGAATTTAATTTAAAATAGCATAAGTGAACATATATGCATGTTGTAACAAAAAAGGAACATGACAAGAATCAACAACATAAAACACAAGACGTTGATAACAGAATTCATCTAGGAGGGACTACGTCTACGAGCCCAGTGTCAAGATGGTGTAGGCCACTGCATTAAGTGTTGGAAAGAGTGATGATATATAGGCATGTGTTTTCTCTATCATACAAGGAATATGCCCTCACGCAGGAGTGGCTCCAAGAGATGTTCCACTGCAGGATCTCTCATTCAAAAAGGACTCCTATCAGTATGACAATAATGATCATCCCTCCAATCATGGCATCAAAGGGATCTCAATTCAGACATACATGACTACAACATGAGTTTCCCATCAACATGACGACAAAGGGATCTCAATAACAAAACATGATTAATCATGCCAACAAGTACATCCCACAGATGATTCCATGGCACATCAAGAAGGAATCATGAAACAAGTAAGAAAACAAGATCCCACATCAAACATAAAACAGGGATCTGTGCAGCACAATGCATCTCATAGAAAAAAGAAGTACATGAACACATTGTATACCTCACACCCTGGGGCCATTTGAAGAAAAGGATGTCAAACTACTGAAGCTGGCCGTACCATCAATCTTGTGGTGTTGAATAGTGCAAAATCGACTTCTCACACACATCAGTGCTCACACCTACACTTCACTTTGAAAATTGGCTGGAAAATGAAATGATCAAACGGAAAATATGATTGCACCATTAGATTTGTGGCATCGAATAATGTAAAATCAATTTTCAAATTTCTGAATTCGGAGAAAGTGGAAATCTGGACTGGAATATTTTAGATTCCCCCTAGATTCCTCAAAGATTCCCTCCTCTGGGTCATTTGAAGATCTGCTACTCAGATCAAAACTCTGATTGTGTCATCAGGTTCGTGTCGCTGAGAGGTGTAAGATCGACACAAAATTTGTCCAATTTGGGCACTAGAAAAATTTCGCCCCTCATAAAAATTGGGCTCAATCATGGTTCTGCCTACTCTTTTCCAAGCTCATGGTTCCACCTGTAAAAATTAATTAAAAAAGAATTTCTCAGCTTTCATGCCATGCCTTGGCCTTCTGGAATGACGTCATGCTTTCATTCTCTATTCCACACCTCTGTTCTCAAATCGCTTCTTCGTCCTCGTGCAAATGAAAGTCGGGTTTATTTATTTGTTCGTGGGTGGATAAAACAATAATAGAGCCCGTGGCTCATTGGAAGTGGAGAGGGCAAGAAGGTGGAGGCGACTAGGTGGGAGGTCGTGGGTTCCAACCATGCCTCTGCAAAAATTACACACACAATTTTTTTTTGTATTAATATAAAAAAGGCATGTTTTGTTTGTTTGGGTAACCACGCGCATTAAATAGTGGTGTGTTTATGGTGGCAGTTACATTGTATTAAATTTTGACTTTGGTTTCCCGTGGTGCAGGCCGGCCATGTGGCCACGCGGGTTCGATTCCCACCAGCCCATTACTATATATGACATGTTTGTAAAGTGGAGGTGGGGCGTGGGCCAGGTCCACCGGAGGTGGCTCGCCCACCACCCATAAATATGTTTTGTTATACGCTATGAGGGTTGGTTGGAGGGCCGACAAGGGTCATGTCCGCCATATTTAATTAAAATTTTGGTTATAAACATGTAATATAGATGGTTGTTGGGGGGTGGTAGGGTTGGTGGCTTGCCACCCCAATAAATATGTGTGTGTGTGTCTATATATATATATTAGGAATTTTGAAAATTTAGAAAGTTGACTGAAGGAGTCAATTTAAGTAGGCCAAAAGTTCACCCAGAATTTGGCCAAGGTTGGCTGGAATCCAGTGGCCGAGTTTTGTCCAAATTGCTACCTCCTTAAGCCTACCCAGTCACCCAAGTCAACCCTGAGCTTTGACTGCTCCTAACTTTCGCATACGGATTCGGTTTGACGAACCGTTCACAATACCACGATGAGGACAATGAGATATTCAACATGAAACTAGTTCAAGTACAATCCAAACACTTTGATTTTTGACCCTTCTTGAGTCCTCTTGGAATTTTGCATGTGTCTAAAGCCCACTGGATCAATCAGGGATTATATCTTGGTGCAGAAGGAAGCATAAATCGGTAGCACTGAGTTTCGTAGAAGCAAAATATATGGCAGCCATCATAGCTACATGAAAAGCCATATGGCTCATAAAATTTCTTGTGAGCTTATTCAGGAAAAGGATGGAGGTGACTAAGGTTTACTGCGATAATCAGAGTTGCATCAAACTCTTTGAGAATCTAGCATTTCATGATTGGTTGAAACATATAGATATATGTTGTCACTTTATGAGAGACTATGTTCAACATGGGGCAGTACAGCTATAGTATCTTGCCACAGGAGAGAAGGTGGATGATATAGTCACAAAGGCTCTCGGAAGAGCTAATTTTATATAGTTTAGAGATAAATTGGGTATGATTGAAAATCCATTTCAGTAGGAGGAGCACGATGAAGTGCAGATGCAATGTTGGGTCACAAAAGTCAAAATAATGAAGTAAGAGTTATGACTTTTAAAGAAAGAGAAAGGAAACAACTTTTTTTATTATATTGTTTGCTTATATCCTTATTGGTTTACTCAAATGTCAAGTGCAGACGCCCATTAGATGTAGAATTAAATTCCACATCCAATGGATACTTGTAAGAAGATGCATATCGAAAGAAATTGAAGATACATTAAAAAAGTGTGTGATGTGAACACACTTTTTTAATGTATCTTCAATTTCTTTCAATGTGGGCCTTCTCAGAAGTATCCGTTGCATGTGAAATTTAATTATGCATCCAATGAGTCTCTGCACTTGACATTTGAGTAAACCAATAAGGATATAGCCAAAAATACAATTTAAAAAAATAGTTTTCTTCTTTTCCCTCCAAAATATGCCCCCCTAGGGATGAAATTATTATCTTCAATCTGATTGGCTTTTTTAAAGTTAATTTTTTTTAGTACATTTTTGTTTTGAAGCCCACTTTTTACCTCAAAATTTCCCTTATGCCACTCTTATGGATTAAAATGGAAAAGGGCCATGTCCAATAAAAACATATTTCTTCTATAAATGACTCTACATGTTTTGGCCAACATTGAGTGAATTAGGAGAAAAAATCAAGGAGGGTTAGCAAGATTTCCTCCTCGCTTGATTACATGTGAGAATTTTAATTGATTTTTTTTGTTTTTTTAATTTCAAAATCTATTTAAAAATGGAAGAATAAAAATAAATTTATTTTTCTTAATATTTTATGGCATAAATAATTAATAGGGAGTCTACACGAAACCCAAACAAAACACCACGATAAGACAATTTTAAAGTTCATTATGAGTTTAAGTCCCTAAACCATGAATTTATCAAATATTTTTTAATAAGTCTTGCACATTGGCATTAGTGGGAAAAGGCATATACATGAACTTTTTATGAAGGTATGTGGCTTCTGTCATTCATGTAAAATATAATTTGTGAAATTTAGTCATGCAAGAGAAAGTTGTCATTCATTTTTCCTTAGGAATTTTGTGTGCAAACCTAAGTTACTGTCGTGTAAGTATGAGCAAATAAAAGAAAGTTACAGTGTGAAACTACATCAAAAATAGGATTATATCACATAGTAAATTGAATGAGAGTTGAGATTCCTTGGAGTCTTAGTTGAAGAGAACTCCTAGATTTTTTTTTTTTTTTTGGAGCTTTGGAGAAAGTGAGATAGCCTAAGGAAATGCATGGTAGAGTATGAGATCTCGTTCCTTGGGTTGTGAAAATTGATGGGGAAAGGGAATTATTGGATTGGGATAGTGTAGAGCCTCTAACCTACACATCATCATCCACTATTACCTACTGTTTTTCATCATTTATCTCTCTCTTTCACCTCATTTTCCATGTAAAACCACCTAGATCATTACATTAGATGT